>VSMD01009157.1:0-62884 GCA_008750895.1 Mirza zaza | reverse complement strand
GCCGCACGCCGCGTGCGGGTCCGACGTGCGGCGCGCGGCTGCCCCCTGCTGGCGGAGCGCAGCCAGACCGCGGAGCTGTGCTCCCTTCCAGGCTGCAACGCGGGAGCGTTTCAGGCCCCGCGGCGTCCTCCTCAGCAACCTTTACGAGGCCCGGCTTCTGCTACGAATTTTATTATTCTTATTTTTTAACTCGCATTCCCCCTGGCCCTCAAAGCGACCTTTTGTTCGAAGCAAAGGGGGAGTTAGACAAGGAGGGTAAAGAAGACTCCTAATGCGAGGCAAAGATGGAGGAAGGCGCGCAGGCCCCAGACTGGGACAGCGATGAAACCGTGATAGAGGGGTCGGTAACAGAGACCGACCTGGAAGAAGAGGAGCTGCCCTGGAGAAGGTGACCACCATTAGGGCCAGAGCGCCTGCATCCTCGAGCCAGGCCTGCTCGCCAGCGGCCCAGGTGCCCTCTGAGGCCGTCAGAGTTTTGAGTGGAAATTGTGACCATCAGAGCATAGGCTTGTGGGGCAGCAGTGCCTGGGCCAAGAGATTGTAAATAAGCAACCACCATCTGTCCCCACCTATCCCCACCCTAGCTAGGGACAAAATACAGTTTATAGTAGGTGGCTTTATAGAATTTTTAGAAGGCCCTTCTTCTCTGACTGGGGTTTTAACTTCTTTTGCAGAGGCAAAAACGCCTTGCGTCTGAACTCAAGTACATTTTGCTTGAAACAACCTATAGCTCTGCTCTAGGAGACGGTTAACAATTTCAGGGAAAGAGTGTGCATTGGGGAAATTGGTTTCTACCAGACTGGGAACGGATAGTTTTATAAGAATCCAAAAAAGTGAGTATTTCAGTCTATCAGAACCTTTCTTGAGCATGTTCTGTGTGCCAGAGGCTGGGATGAGGCTACCGCCTTTGAGAAATCTTCAGGAAAAACACTTAAGCAGGTAATTTTGATATAATGTGGGAAATCTAGGGATGGAGGTTATGTCCAGGGTAGTTTAGAAGCAGAGATGGACTCTTACCTCAACCTAGGTGGCCATCAAAGTTGGCAAGGGTAGACTCCTGAATGGAGGCTTGAACATGGGTTAGAATTTAGTCAGATGAAGAAGAAGAGGTATTCTAGGTCAAGGGAACTGCATAGGTGAAGGTGTAGAGGTGCGACATAGCATTGTGGTAAGCCTGTTGGAGTGTATTAGGTTGGTGCAAAAGTAATCGCAGTTTTGGACCGTGAATTTTCAATCATAACTAGGCTCAAATACATCTTTATTAGTCAAAATAGGAGCCATTACAATCAACACATTTTTGCCAATGAGAAATGAGTTTGTTTATTCACGTAGCATAAAAATCTACGCTTCGGTATTCCACAAACTCTTGGAAAGCATTTTCTGTGTCCTGCTGGTTTTCCCTGCAAAAAAGTTGTTAAGATGCTTGAAGAAGTGGTAGTTGGTTGGCGAGAGGTCAGGTGAATATGGCAGATGAGGTAAAACTTTGTAGCCCAATTTGTTCAACTTTTGAAGCGTTCGTTGTATGATGTGCAGTGGGGTGTTGTGGAGAATTGGGCCCTTTCTGTTGACCAGTGCTGGCTGCAGGTATTGCAGTTTTCGGTGCATCTCATCAATTTGTTGAGCATACTTCTCAGATGTAATGGTTTTGCTGGAATTCAGAGAGCTGTAGTGGATCAGACTGGCAGCAGAGCACCAAACAATGACTGTGACCATTTTTGATGCAAGTTTGGCTTTGGGAAGTGCTCTGGAGCTTCTTCTCAGTCCAGCCACTGAGCTGGTTATTGCCAGTTGTCATATAAAATCCACTTTTAGTTTCATGCCACAATCCAATTGAGAAATGGTTCATTGTTGTTGCATACAATAAGAGAAGAGGACCCTTCAAAACGATGATTTTTTTGATTTTCGGTCAGCTCATGAGGCACCCACTTATCAAACTTTTTCACCTTTCCAATTTGCTTCAAATGCTGAAAGACCATAGAATGGTCGATGTTGAGTTCTTGGGCAACTTCTGGTGTAGTTGTAAGAGGATCAGCTTCGATTATTGCTTTTAATGGATCGTTGTCAACTTCCAATAGCCACTGTGCTCCTCATCTTCAAGTCTCTCATCTTTGCAAAACTTCTTGAACCACTATTGCACTGTACATGCATTAGCAGTTCCTGGGACAAATGCATTGTTGATGTTGTGAGTTGTCTCTGCTGTTTTATGACCCATTTTTTAACTCAAATAAGAAAATTGCTCAAGGCTGGGCGCAGTGGCTCAGGCCTGTAATCATAGGACTCTGGGAGGCCGAGGCAGGAGGATGCCTTCAGCTTAGGAGTTGGAGACCAGCCTGAGCAAGAGCGAGACCCCGTCTCTACTAAAAATAGAAAAAATTAGCCGGGTGTGGTGGCATGCACCTGTAGTCCCAGCTAACTCAGGAGGCAGAGGCAGGAGGATTGCTTGAGTCCAGGAGTTTGAGGTTGCTATATGCTATAGGCTGATGCCACAGCACTCAGTCCAGGCAACAGAGCAAGACTCTGTCTCAAAAAAAAAAGAAAAGAAAAGAAAAGAAAAGAAAAAGAAAATCGCTCAAATTTGCTTTTTGTCTAACATAATTTCCATAGTCTAAAATAAATATAAAATAAACAGCAAGTAATAAGTCATTAGCAAAAAAATGCGAGAAATGTGCATTAAAATTATATATAACATAACCACATTTATTTAAGAATGTATTCTGATATCAAATGGCAAATTTCAACAATGCGAAAACTGTGATTACTTTTGCTCCAACCTAATACAAACAGTTAACTCTTACTGAAATGTGATATGTGAGGTGGGGAGTGGTGAAAGCTGAGCCTGGAGAGGAAGGTAGGGTGAGGTCATGTAAGGTCTCATACATCCTCTGTGTGTCCTGGTAGGGTGCTTGTAAGGTTTTAAGTGGAAGAGTACCATCATTAGATTTTCATTCACTCTGGCATAGCTTAGACTGGGACTTTCAAATTTTAATTTGCTTACGAATCACTCCAGAATCCTATTGAAATGTGAATTCCAATTCAGGAGTTCTGGGGTGAGATATGTGATTCTGCATTTCTAAGAAACTTCCAGGTTACAGCTGGTACTATTAGAGCAAGGGTACCTTTTGCAAAGCAAGACTGGAGAGGTTAGGTTTGGAAACAAGTAGTAACAGATTGAGATGATGAGGGTTCAACTAGGAAGAAACAGTGGGAATAGAGCAAAAAGGGCAAATTTGAGAAATCTTTAGAAAGTAAATTTGATAGGAGATGGTGGTTGATTAGATATGAAGGGTTAGGAGAGGACAGCAATGAAGGATGATATCCGGGTTTCTGGTTCTTTTATATGTATTAATACATACATGAGTATTCTCTCTTGTTGTTATACTGGGAGCATTTTGACAAACGCATGGAATCTTATAACCACCACGATCAAGATCTAGAACAGTTCCATCACCCCAGCAAAACTCCCTTGTGCTGCCCCTTTGTAGTCAAGCCCTCCTTTCCCCTATTTGAAACACTGTTTTCTTGTGTAATGTAACTTTTTTTCAAATTTTTCTTATCTTTGGTTCTCAGCAGTTTGATTATAATGTGTATGGGCATGATTTTCTTTGTGTTTTTCCTGCTTAGGGTTTATCAAGCTTGAAATTCATGTCCTTTCATCAACTTTAGTAAGTTTTGTGTCATGATTTCTTTGAATATTTTTTTTCTGTACCAACCTTTTCTCCTTTCCAGACCTTGTGATACTACCTCCCAGATCTCTGAGCCTCTATTCATTTTTTTCTTTCAATTTTTTGTCTGTCAGTTCTTCAGGTTATGTAATTTGTAATGCTATATCTTCAGGTTCACTTACTCTTTCCTTTGTCATCTCCATTGTGTTTTTGACCCCATCTGGTGAATTTTTTATTTCAAAGATTATAATTTTTTCTTTTAAAATTTCCATTTGTTTCTCTTTTATAGTTTTTATTCTGCTGAGAACTTTAATCTTTTTTCCATCCATTTGATGAGTGTTCACCTCTCTCTCATGGATGATGGTTATAATAGCTGCTTTAAAGTCTTGTCTTTTAATTCCAACAACTGTGTCATTGGGTGGGGGTTCTTCACATGTTGAGTAATTCTGGATTATATCCTGGACATTTTTAATATTATGTTTTGGAATCCTGTTCCTGTTAAAATTCTCTGGAGATTTTTGTTTGGTTTGACAGGCAGTCAACCTGATTAGGTTCAGACTGCACATTCTGTTTTGCCTTTGTGTGTGGTGGCTATATCAGCCTTTACTGTTATTTGAGCATGCCTGACATTTGTACTGCTGGGGATTAATCTGGGACTTGTGCGTTAATTAACATCATAGTTCAGTTCTCTAAGCCTTCGTTATGCTTCCTTGGGTCTGCTTCACATGTGGACAGCTCAGGGTCGTGCCTGAGACTTATATTTGATCATATGTAAAATTAGGTGATTCTCATTTCTTTGTCTCTCTTCTCCAGGATTGTCATGTCCCCTTCCCTCTCCATACCCACTTGCTGATTCATATGACCAGAAAGACAGATTCTTACAGGATGTTAGCCTTCACACTATAGAGGGGTTCCCTGAGTTAAGAAAAGAGAAGAAAAGGGGGATTCTTTCCATACTTTGCAGACAACACAGACTCCTTTTCCCAGTTCCTCTGGTAGAAGGATGTTTTCTTTTGAGTTTTAAGTGCCCCAGTTGCCACAGTTGGTGGCAGTCCTGTTCTGGAGCAGGGGCCAGGGCTGGCCTTAGGGCAGTGCTGGGAGACAAGGAAAAAATAAATGAAAGAAAACTCAAGGATTTCTCCCACACCTTCTGGTGTACAGCGGCTCCTTTCCTTAGTTTTCTGAATAGAAATAGGGAGTTTCTTATTTTTTTATTTGTCTGTGTGCATTGGATATTTCCAGGATTAGGCCTTGAATCAAAGCTGGAAGGCAACAAAGGACCAGAAAACACCAAAACTCACCTGTAAACAGATTGTTATTCAGATTTCAACTTCAGGCCCCAATCTGCTTTATTATTTACTTTCTCAGGTAGCTTTTAAAAAACATTCTCACAGAGTATGGAAGAAATGGCTATAGGAATGGAGAAATAGGCTATAGGTGGCTCATTCTGTCTTGGCTAGCCAATCATTTTTTTTTTTTCCTCTCTAATTTATTTTTAAATGCTTCTCTGCAGTGCCACAGAAACTTTCTTTCAGACCTCATAGTTCAAGGTTAAAAGTTAGTGTTCTTTTTAATGGTGTGGCAATACAGTCAGAGTCTAAGCAGAGCTGGAGCCGATTGTCAGTATTTTGGTTTTTCTTTTCTTCTTTACCTTCTTTGTTTACTTGTTTGTAGTTCATCTTGGCTGTTTTTCACGCACAGGCTCCCAACTTTGGAATGAAGAGCACAGGTCCTAGTAGAGCAAATAGAACATTATATAGTTTCATCTAGCTTTATAATTCTTAAGAAATATTAGAGCTACTAAGGTCTTTTCACTGAGAACTGAGAAAGTTTTTTGGTGACCTTTGGGACTAGAAAAGGCAAGGCTTTCAAAGAATTAAGATGTGAGGTGTTAACTTTGTATGAAAAAGCAATTGAGAGCCTGGACTTGGTCCTACTGCTGTCTCTGGAAGCTTTGTCCTAAAGTGAATCCAGTCCTCATGGTTCTGTAGGTATTTACTAATTCGTAAATATTCAAGGTGCTAATAGGGTTTTATTTGCTTGTGATTTATTTTCTAAGAGGCAGGATTTGTTTTTCTTATATGTGCAGAGGAACTTTTTACCAACCCTTACTTTATGTCTCAACCTCTGGTAATATTCACTACTCAATAACATTAAGGGATATATCTCAAGTTGATTCTATTCAATACTTTTAAACAGAACCACTTTATAAGACAGCTTATTGTTAGTTAGATTTGAGTGTATTTTCAGGTCATATCTTGTCCTCTGAGCATTATGATTACATGTAATGAAAGGCTCATCTAATATAATTAACCTACAAGATTAGATATTAATTCTATCCCCCAAGACAGACCAGCGCTGTCATGTCATATGAATTATCTAGATAGAAAACCTGTCCCAAAGGTTATTAAATACACCTGGGGGAAGGTAGGAACAGAAAGTAAAGCACAAGGAGACATTGTTAATAATCACATTAAATTAGCTAAAGAAAATAATGTTTTTGTTTAGGATCTATGTCAAAATAGAGTCTATTCTAGGTGCCAGGTACTGTTTATAGAACCATTACTCTAAAGAGATATTTTAATTAGATCTTTTTTATAAATCAAGGGCTCATCGTGACATTAGGACTATTTGCTATAAAAGTTTTGATAACATATAAAATTGAAACTAATTGTTGTGAAAAATTTCATTGTACTTTAAACAAAGCATTGAGAATTGTTTCAAATCTTCAGTCAGATTTTACTTGAGATGTTTTTGTTTTAACCCAACCAGATAATTTCTCCTTACTTTTCTGTAGTTAATACTTTCCATTATTTCATGTTTCTAATATTTCTAAGTTATATTTTATTATTAAAATATTACATCCATAAGAACGTAGTTAGTGACTTTTGGGGTATTAGTTATGGATGTAGTTTAATGGTTTAACTAAGAATCAGGAAATTAAGGTTCTGTTTTCAATTGATTTGTTGATTGAACATGGATAAGTAATTTTTCTGGATCCCACGCTCTTCATTTTTCAGGATTAAAAGTAACCCTGACTCCTTTCTTAAGAAAATAGTGGGAAAAAAACCAAAACAATGAATTTATATATAAGGAAATTATCTTAGAGTTATTTGCAATAAGAAAAAATTTAAAATAAACTAAATGTTTTAGAATTATATAATGCTTAAATAAATTATGATACATTCTTATAATGGAGTACCATCAATATTTCATGGTTTGGGGAAGAATTTTAATGACATTGCAAATGTTTAAATATAATATTAAGTGAAAAATGTAGTTTTTAAAACTTTGTACAAATTGATCCAAACTTTATAGAAGAATTTATAGTTATGCATACACAAGTCTCCGTAGAAAGCTGGAAGAAAATATATAAAAGTCTTAATACAGGTAGAATTGGAGAAGATTTCTATCTTATTTATGTTTGTCTTTATTGCTCACATTTCCTATAGTGTTTTTGAATAGAGAATATATTTACGTGGTTCAAAAGTCAAAAAACAATATGGTAAAATATCTCTCTATCATTCCTGTCTCCTCAAACATCCAATTGTCTTTTTCACAGGCAACCCAGGTATTAGATTTCTTGTAATCTTTCCAGGGATGTTTTCTAAGTGTATATATGTTTGAGAACGTATGTAAAACTATTTTCTAAAACTAGAAGCACTATGTCAAAGAGTATGGTGGTTTGTCATCTTGATAGTTGAAATATTTTGGATTTTGTATCATAATTAGATAGGTCTTTTTTCTTCCACAATTATAAAGAATCTCTTCTTGTTTGTTTTCTTCTAGTATTAGTACTTTTTTTTTTTTTTTGAGACATTGTCTCACTCTGTTGCTCGGGCTAGAGTGCAGTGGCATCATCGTAGTTCACTGCAACCTCTAACTTCTGGGCTCAAGCAATCCTCCTGCCTCAGCCTTCCTCGTAGCTGGGACCACAGAATCATGCCACCACTCCCGGCAAATTTTTTTCTATTTTTTGTAGAGATGGGATCTCACTCATACTAAGGCTGCACTTGAACTCCTGGACTCAAGCAATCTTCACACCTCAGCCTCCAATAGGTGTGAGCCACTGAGCTCAGCCTCTTCTAGTACTTTTTATTTCATTTTTTAACATTTACGTCTTTGATTCATGTGGAATTATTTTTGGAGTACAGTGTGAAGTGTGGATTCAACTAAACAGTTTTCTAGATATGTCTCTCATTGTTCCAATATCATTTTTTTTAATTCCATCATTTCCTCACTGTTTTGATATTCCACCTCTTTAATATACTAAATTCCCATATGAATGTCAGTTTATTTGGGTGCTTTTATTCTGTTTATTGATTTGTCATTTTATGTGCCAGTATCATATTAAAAATATATCAGAAAATATTTTAATATTCTGTAGTCATTACCTCCTTGTTCTTATTTTTCAGAATTTTCCTGGCTACTCCTTTTTATTTTGCTGTATGAACTTTAGAATCAGTTGTTTAGTTCAACAAAAAGTCTTGGTACTTTTAATGATATAATCTTAAATTTGTAAGTTTACATATGGAATATCAACATCTTTATATTTTTTTCATTTTTAAATTAAGGTTATGATGGGGTCAGAAATTCTACCTCTTCCCTCTTAGGGTTCCAGCTGCTCCTAAGAATTAAATTGACATGAAATAGATTAATAGGAAATAAGTTTTATGTGACATGGGAGCCCTCATAAGGAAATGAAGACCCAAAGAAATGGTAAAAACCTGTATGCTTTGTATTAGATTGAACAAAAAGAGCCAGTTGTAGAAAAGTAACTAAATTATGTAGGGAGAATAAGGAAGATGATTATTTTAACAAGGTCTGTTTTTCCAGAATTCCCTAGGCTGCGGAAGAATGTTTCTTTTCTTCTGCTACAGGCAGGGTTTTACATAGAAGTTTTTTTTTGTTTTTTTTTTTTTTTTGAGACAGAGTCTCACTTTATTGCCCAGGCTAGAGTGAGTGCCGTGGCATCAGCCTAGCTCACAGCAACCTCAAACTCCTGGGCTCAAGCAATCCTTCTGCCTCAGCCTCCCAAGTAGCTGGGACTACAGGCATGTGCCACCATGCCCGGCTAATTTTTTCTATATATATTAGTTGGCCAATTAATTTCTTTCTGTTTATAGTAGAGATGGGGTCTCGCTCTTGCTCAGGCTGGTCTCGAACTCCTGAGCTCAAATCATCCGCCCACCTCGGCCTCCCAGAGAGCTAGGATTACAGGCTTGAGCCACCGCGCCCGGCCTACATAGAAGTTTTTATCTCCCATTTTCAGAAAGAAAAAGATTAGAATATCATTTTTGCATCTGCTATTTTT
Organism: Mirza zaza; assembly: GCA_008750895.1. Lineage (NCBI taxonomy): Eukaryota > Metazoa > Chordata > Mammalia > Primates > Cheirogaleidae > Mirza > Mirza zaza. The sequence continues at coordinate 53,908 of VSMD01009157.1, read as the reverse complement.
CAAGTTGCCTTTAGCTCAGAGTAATCCTTATGTCAAAGCAGCATATTTTGGAGTGGAATATTCTGTCACTCTGTGAGGTGGAATTTACATACAGTAAGATTGCCTTTTTTAGTGAGCAGTTCTATGAGTTTTCATAAGCACAGTTTTTGCCACAATCAAGATATGGAATAGTTTCATTATCCTCCCCAAAATTTTTCCATATTCCTTTTGTATAATTTTTAAAATAAAAAACCCTCAAAAATTTTTAAGAGGTAAAGTAACCTTGACTTTTAGGGATATAAGATTAATAAATTGCTTTACTTCTTGGAAAAATGCACTATAGTAACGGTATTATTCATATTCTAATAATGAATTTTTAATCCTTAGTAATGGTTACTAGAAATGAACAAAGGAAATGCTTTTTTTGTTTTATCAGAAGCCTGTACTTATTCTCACAAAGGGTGTGTTAGAAAAGTTAAGGACTGTAGTCCTTTTCATTGTTAATTTTGCTGATGGTGAGAACTATTAGGAAGTTTGGGGGTTTTTTAGTTTGGGTTACTTAGTTTTTCCCCCTAAGTAACCTGTTTCTTTGTAATGTATGTGAGATTAGATATGTTATGTATATTTGTGATTGGGAATGGAAAACATGAAATAGTTCTGTATATTTTCTGACTAAAATACTTTGTTTTTTAGTTCCACAGTCATCTCTTAAAACTGTAAGAATCCACATAGTGGGGTACTATGAATTAATAAAAAGGAATGAGGGGTATCTCTACCTGTGATCAGTCTACTAGATGTAGTAAGGGAAAAAGAAAGTAGAGAAAAATGTGTGTAGAATGCTACTGCTTATCTAAGAAGGGGTGAAGGGATGCACACACACATGTATTGCTTATATTTTTTAAAAATTTTAAGGATAAACCATACAATAAAAAAAATGAGGACAAGAACAGGTAGGTAAAGGGACAGGTATAGAAGCTAGACATCTCTAAATCTTGTTTTGTACGTTTGTCATTGGAATGATGTTAATGTTACATAATTATAAAACAAAATTAAATCAACATGAAAAAAATCCTGAAAAGCAAAAGCTAGATGAAAGAAATAAACCTAATTATGTATTGATTTGGTAGAATAATTACACAAAAGGAATTATTTTATGTACCTTTTATAGAATTTTGCTGTTGTACATGCCAAATAAGATATACTCTAAAACATGAATTACAAAATAACTTTCTTCGGTAATCACATTGTTAATGATGTTATTAGTATTGTGGACTCTAAATATGGTATCTCCTTAAAAGGAACCAGGGTTTCATGAGAAATGATGGGTTCCATGTCTGAGGCAGGAGATGTATTAATATAAGGTGATCCTGGAATATCTTATATTGGGAAGCTAGCAAAGACTAATAGTATTACCAGTGCGCTTGGGCTGTTAACAAAATTCCACAGCACAGACTGGGTGGCTTAAACAACAAATTTATTTCCTCATGGTTCTGGAGGCTGGAAGTTCAAGATCACCGTTCCAGTAGTGTTAGTTTCTCCTGAGGCCTCTGGCTTTTCCTCTGTGCATGCACATCCTTGATAACTCTCTCTTACAAGGACTTCAGTCATATTAGAAAAGGCCCTGATGTCTTCATTTACTTCCTTAAAGGCCTTATCTCCAAATATAGTCACACTGGGAGTTAGGGTTTCAAGATTTGAATTTGTGGAGGGACACAATTTAGTCCATAGCAAATGGCATCATGTCAAACAACTCACCAGCCACTTTGAAGAGGCTCTTACTAGCTAAAGATGGGATACTTTGATTGCTGATAAGATAATAAGCAGTGGATTTAAATCTATGAGTTTATAATATTCTTTTTTTAAAAAAAACCTTATTATTCTGAAAACTGGTAAAGAAAGAGAAAGAAGCAGGCATTTATTTTACCTTTCCTGTACATACTGTATTTGAATTACCTACTAAGTAATGTGGCTTAGCTGAAGGTAATTATGTAGTTGATGAGTGAAAGGGTTTCTTTTAATATGTGAATATTTCTAGTAATAATAAGAAATTAGAATATCACTATTTTATGTACTTTTAGTGAAATAATGAATGGACCTAGGCAATGGTCATCAGTGGCCACTACTGTTACAAAAAGAATAACAGCCATAGTCTGTTATCTCCTGTTGGAAGTACATAACGTGCCTCCAAAAGTGAGCTTTAACTAGAGAAAACCTCTAAATTTAATTACTGTATTATAGGAAATACATAGGATAGAGGAACATGTTAGACAATATGCAATTAGTAATTCTAAAATGGGGGAAGCTATAGGACAAACAATCAAACTTCTTCAACAAGTAAATTGCAGGGGAGGGAAAGGGGTCATTTATAAAATTTAAAAACAGACTCAAGATACATAACAACCAAATGTAATGTGTTCATCTTGGCACCTTGTTTGGATCTTGATTTGAACAAAGCAACTGTAAAGAAACAATTGAGGAAGTGTGACCACTGGTGTATTAGTTTTCTATTGCTGTATTACAACTTACTCTAAAACTCAATGTTTTAAAATAATAAAACATTTATTACCTTATAGTTTCTGTGGGTTAGGAATCCAGGCTTGGCTTAATTGTGTCATCTGATCTCAGCAAGGCTTCGTTCAAGGTGTCAGTCAGGGCTGCATTCATCTCAAGGCATCCATCACTGAGAAGTATCCTCTTCCCATGTGGCTGTTGCACTGGAGCCTTAGTTCCTCTCTGACTCTTTTCTGGAGGCTACCTTGAGTTTATTGCTATGTAGGCTTCTCCATAGGGAAGTTCACATACATGGCAAGCTGGCATCCATAGGGGAAGAAGTGAGAGAGTAAAAGAGGGAGAACAAGGTGGAAGCCAATGTCTTTTGGTGACCTAGTCTTGGAAGTAACATCCCAACATATTTACTGTATTCTTGTTACTGGGTCCAGGCCATACTCAAAGAAGGGGATTACACAAGGGCATAGATACCACAAGCTATTTTTTTTTAAGTTTTTAATTACTGTGGGTACATAACAGTTGTATATCTTTATAGGGTACATATGATATTTTGATACAGGCATACAATGTGAATTAATCAAATCAGGGTATCCATCACCTCAGGCACTTAACATTTCTTTGTGTTGGGAATATTCCAATACCACTTTTTTATCAGGAGCTATTTTAGAGGCTGCTTGCTATAGACTGTGCATCTAATAAGGAATTACCTTTTTTAGGTGTGATAATTATGGTTATGTTTGAAAAGAGTCCTTATCCTTTAGAGTTATATACTATTTCTACATTAAATGAATTAAGATGTCCAGGATTAGCTTTAAAATACATTGGGGAACTGGCAGGGGGCAGAGGAAGTGGCAGGAGGATTATAGAGGAAACAACATTGACTGTGAACTGATAATTGTTGAACCTAGATGACAGATACACTATTGTTTCTCTTTTTGTTGATGTTCTAAATTTTCCATAAAAAAAGTAAAAAGAAAAATGAACAAGGAAGTAAACAAACAAAAACCCCCATAATACCTTAATACAAAACTACAGACTCATGCTTTCATACAAATGATTCGCGTTTGCATTCTAAGATTCTGGAAAGTTTTTTTTTAATTTTAATTTTTTTACTGTGATAAAATATAACACATCTTAACCATTTTTAAGTGTATAGTTCAGTGGCATCAAGTACATTCACATTGTTCTGTAACCATCACCACTATGTACAGAACTTTTTCATCACCCTAAACTGACACTCTGTACTCATTAAGCAATAACTTCCTTTCCCCTCTCTTCCTACTCATGGCAACCACCATTCTACTTTCTGTTTCTATGACTTTGACTATTCTAGGTACCTCATATAGGTGAAATCATCTAATATTTATCCTTTTATGTTGGGCTCATTTCACTTAGCATAATGTCTTCAAGGTTCATCCATGTTGCAGCTTGTGTCAGAAAGAATAATATTTCATTGTATGTGTAGACTGCATTTTATTTATCCATTCATCCATTGATGGATGTTTGGTTTGTTTCTACCTTTTGGCAATTGTGAATAATGCTTCTATGAACATCGGTAAACAAAGGTTTGTTCAAGTTCCTGCTTTCCATTCTTTTGTGTGTATACCCAGAATTGGAATTGTTGGAACAAATAGTACTATGTGTAATTTTTTGAGGAACTGCCATGTTGTTTTCCATACTGGCGGTACCATTTTATATTCCACCAGCATATGAGCTCCAATTTCCCTACATCCTTGCCAGTACTTGTTATTTTCTGGTTTTTTAATATAAAATTTTCACTTTTTGTAATAGCTGTCCTAATGAGTATGAAGTGGTGTCTCATTGTGATTTTGATTTGCATTTCCCTAATAGTTAGTAATGTTGAGCATCTTTTCATGTTTTCATCTTTTCATTGGATGTTTGTATTTCCTCTTTGCAGAAATATCTACTCAAGTCTTTTGCCCATTTTTTAATTCTATAATTTTTTTTTAAACAGAAAAGCTAAATATTTCAGTCTGTCTAGTAACATGCTCACCATGGTATATCATTGCTCTTAGATCTGTATTCCTCACTACCTTTGAAGCTTCTTGGGGGCAAGGACTATGTGTCTTCTCTCTTTGTTACCATGGTGCTGCCTTGAACATAGAAATCCAAAAATTAGGAATTCTGTCACTGTATATTAGGAAAATGTACACTCAGATTTAACACTGGGATTTTAATCTCAGGTTCTCTGTATGATAGAGAAATGTGAAGGAAAAAAACTACCAGCACTGACCCATCAAATGATTGCCTAATTTCATCTCTATTCAAAAACTGTAGTGATATTTGTTCTTTACCCCCAAATACTCCAAAATTATAACAGAATATTTGTAAAAATGAGTATGACCATATGCATGAGTCTTTATTTTTCCTCTTGGATAAATTTTTAATTAAAGTATACATTTTTGGCTGGGTGCAGTGGCTCACGCCTGTAATCCTAGCTCTCTGGGAGTGGGCGGATCGTTTGAGTTCAGGAGTTCGAAACCAACCTGAGCAAGAGCGAGACCCCGTCTCTACTATAAATAGAAAGAAATTAATTGGCCAACTAATATATATAGAAAAAATTAGCCAGGCATGGTGGCTCATGCCTGTAGTCCCAGCTACTCGGGAGGCTGAGGCAGTAGGATCGCTTGAGCCCAGGAGTTTGAGGTTGCTGTGAGCTAGGCTGACACCACGGCACTCACTCTAGCCTGGGCAACAAAGCAAGACTCTGTCTCAAAAAAAAAAAAAATAAACAAACAAAAATAAATAAATAATAAACAAATAAAATATACATTTTTGAAATAACACTTTGAAATAGTGTTGAAACACTTTGAAACACTTTGAAATATTAATGGCAGTGTAACTAAAAATTTTAGTAAGTTTAGGTGTCATAAAAATGAGTTAAAATATTAGTCTTTCTTTAAGAAACATGAAAATAATCTGTGCCTTCTTTTTTGGTATTTGAAAGGTTGCTCTTTGATGAAGACACATCTCTTAGATCTGCGTTCAGTCTGCATCCTGATATAAGTGGAATATGCAAAGGTGAGAATGATTCTTTTCACTAAGTAGTCCTTTAATTTCCAAGGTATAGTAAGTCGTCTCTTAACATTGTTGATGGGTTCTTGGAAATTGACTTTAAGCAAAATGACATATAAGAAAACCAGTTTTGCCATAGGCTAATTGATATAAACAAGAGTTAAGTTCCTACAGCATATTTCTGGTCACTAAAACATCACCAGACTTCTAAATAAAGACCAAAATACTTCTGATATTAAACATGGAAATAAATGTGAGCTATACATACATTTAAGAAAGATTAACAAAAACAAGATAATTTTTACTCAGTTATTCCAGTTCTGGGGCATGGGTGGCCAAAGCCTATCCCAGCAGCTTAGGGCACAAGGCAGGAACCAGCCCAGGACAGAGGCCATTCCACCGCAAAACATACACCCATACCCTCACTCACTCAAACTGGGTCAATTGAGACATGCCAATGAACCCAATGTACACATCTTTGGAATGTGGCAGGAAATTAGGGTACCCAGAGAAAACCCATGCAGACATGAAAAGAACATGCAAACTCCACAGACAGTGGCCACGGCCAGCAATTTTTTTCTTATTGTTGAAACAATGTTATTAAAAAACTTGGTGTATTATTCCATTAACTTTTCTTTTTATATTTAGTCTTTTAATTTTACACATGGTTAGTTTTTTATAGACATCTATAATAGACCACAAGGTCTGTGACACTAGGCCTGGCAATGGGGATTGTAGCTTCCAGAAGATGTTTAAAACTCCTAGAAAGGGCTACAGAGGTATTAAAGTGGCACCCAGATAGTTCTTCTCCTGAATATCTCCAGCCTAACCGTGGAACCTATTTGTAAAAGTAAATAATAGTTTTTAATAACTAGTCTTATTCTTCCGGACTAAAATTAAAGAACGCGAATCCTTGGTAGACATATTTTTAAAAAGTTCCTTTCATCTACTAATTCTCCACACTTCCTGAGCCCACTTTTAGATTCATTTAAACATTTATAGAAAAATTTATCACTGATAGTCACCATTCAGAAAGATCAATTGTGCAGTAGCTGTTTAAATGGTAGGTTATTGCTTTTATAGTTTTTTCCTGCGTTCCCCTCCCTTTTTTTTATTTTGGAGGATGTCTGGAAATAAGTGTAAAATAGAAGAAAAATTTCTTAAACACCCATGAAGGTCTCCTAACTTTTGTGTATTGTTTTATAGTTCACAAAGTCTTTTCATTGTACATCATCTCACCTGATTTTTTATTTATTTATTTATTTATTTATTTGAGATAAAGTCTCACTCTTGTTGCCCTGGCTAGAGTGCTGTGGCGTCAGCCTAGCTCACAGCAACCTCAAACTCCTGGGCTCAAGCGATCCTCCTGCTACAGCCTCCCAAGTAGCTGGGACTACAGGCATGCACCACCATGCCTGGCTAATTTTTTCTATATATTTTTAGTTGGCCAATTAATTACTTTCTATTTTTAGTAGAGACGGAGTCTCACTCTTGCTCAGGCTGGTCTCGAACTCCTGACCTCGAGCAATCCGCCCGCCTCGGCCTCCCAGAGAGCTAGGATTACAGGCGTGAGCCACCATGCCCCGCCCATCTCACCTGATAACCCCAGTGAAAAGTTACAGTTTCATCTTGGAGTGGTTTTTATTACATGTAATTGGAAAGGACAATGTGTAATATTGCCTCCAGAATACCTTCTTCAGAATACCTTCTTATGATATATAAAGTGCCATTAGGAAGGTGTTGCGTTAGACATTTGTTTCAATATTCCACCAAATTTTTTTCTTTTCCTTTCCTTTTCCAAATGATAGATCTTTACTATTTTGCTGATTATTAAAAGTATAAAATACTTTTAAAATACGGAAGTATATAATGTACAAAGTGAACGTTCCCATCCACTGCTCTTCCCTATAATTCCCCTCTCAGTGATTGCCAGTGTTTAGTATTTGTATATCCTTCCAGACTTTATAAATATATTTTTTCATAATTGGTATCATACTCTGTGCATTTCTTTCCTTATCTATGTTGATCTACCTCAACCTTTTATTTATTTATTTTTATGTTTTCATTTTAAACAAGTTTACTTAAACAACAAGATCCTTTATTCAAAGGAAAACTAGTATTCATTTTTTAGAGTAATTTATCTCCACTTAAAGATAGATTACATACAACAGCTATATACAAAAAGTTATAATATTATCCTTAGTTTTCCAGTAGTAAATGAGAAACATTAAAGTTCACCAATTGAACAAGGTATATCAGGATTTTTTGTTGTTGGGGTTTTTTTTGTTAAAATAGAGCAAAATAACTTACTGAAACATAAAGAGCTGAGTGAGCATGATACTGATGGAGAAAGGGGGTATTTACACAGAACCAGTATTTTTTCCCATCTCAACTCCATTTGATGTCAATCAAAACTTACCATTGGCCATTGAGTAAAACAAAAAAAATGCAATACGCTTGTGCACATATACCAGTTACTTTATGTACAATAAAGGAATTAGAAAGGGGAAAAGGAAAGAATAAAGAGAACCATACTGTAGTAGTCAAGATGTGGTAGAACTGAATTGTTTTCTAATTGTAAGTGTGTTTGTGGTCTGTAAGAATAGAGTTCTGGAGCAAAGTAACAGGTTTTCTTTTAAGTAGACACTTCCTGTCTGCTACTGGAACATACCAATTTTATGTTCATCCTCCATTCATACCTATACAGGTATGTCTATTTCATTGATTGGCTGCCTATCAAATCGGAATCCGATCTGTCTCATTGACAGACCCTATCATTCACAATAGGTTTTCATTAGTTTATTAAGTGTTGTGTGGCTCTTAATCTTAAACTGCATCACAGAACTGTCCTGCTTGCCACCTTCAAATTAACATGTCATTGTTCTCAGTCTTAACTCCTTCCTTGGGCTTGTTTGTTGACCATGGAAGTGCCAGAGTCTCCTCAGCTGCCACTATACAAAAGAGATATCAGGTCCATGTTGAAGGAGCTTACTTCAGCCTTTTTAAATTGCTACATATTCTTCCATTGTATGAATATACCATATTTAATTAATTAATGATATTTATGATGTTTCTCAATGCTGTTACAAATATGAATATCCTATTTGTACCTTTGCCTACTTTTCTGATTATTTCCTTAGAATAGCTATCTAAAAGTAGATTTTCTTTGAAGGGGTGTACATGTGTCAGCCTTTGACATATATTATCCCCTAAAAAGATGTGTTTTCCCCTTAGAACCAACACAGGACACATTCAGTCTTTGCCAAATAAAAAGTATCTGATTATTTCAATTTTCATTTTCAAAGAGTATCAGGGTTAGGCCTATTTTGATATTGTCATTTATAATTATTTTTATATGTAAATTATCTGTATACATCTCCTAATTATTTTCATTTCATTATTGATTTATAAGAACATTTGATATATTAAAAATAGCAAACCTTTGTTTTATATATATAGCAAATAGTTTTATTCAGTTTCCTGGTTATTTTTTAATGTTATTCATTATATATTTTGTAGTGAAGAAATTTTAAGTTTTTGTATAGTAAAATCTGTCAGTCCTTTTTTTGTCAAAACTAGAAATACTTTACCTACCTCTAAACCATAAACATATATTCTTCTATCTTTATTTACATTTATTATATTTATAGCTTTTACATTTATATTTTTAATCTGTTTGGAATATTTTGGCATATGGGAAAGGTAGGGCTCTAACTTTATTTTTTCAAATGGTTTACCAGTTGTCCCAATATTATTTATTGAATAATCCATCTTTTTGACACTGTTTAAAATGCCATTGTTGTCATATATTAAATTCCCAGATATATATAGGCCTGTTTCCCACTCTTTGTTTTGTGTCATCTATCTATTTGACTATTTCTATACCATCACTGCATTATTTTATCCTTAGCTTTTAGTATATTTTTGTATCTGGTAGGGAAAATGTCCTCCCACATAGAGTAGCTGACTATAGCATTCATCCTAAGCTTTTTTGGTACAAACAGCAAGCTCAGTGCAGTATGAGACTTTAAGCACTATGTCCTTCCAATTTACCCTCTTCCAAATTTCATTAGTGGGATTAGCTCTGAGCTTGGTGGTTTTTAGAATTCTGATGGAAGAAATCCATATAGTTACTTCTGAGGTAGCCTTTCCTTTTCCTATGTTGAGTGACAAGCTGTGTTTTGGCTTGGGGTGCTGTGACAAAATTCTATAGACTGGGTGGTTTAAACTGCAGACATTTATTTCTCACAGTTCTAGGGGCTGGGAAGTCCAAGATCAAGGTGGTGGCATATTTAGTTCTTGGTGGGGGCCTCTTTCTGGATTGTAGGTGGCTGCTATATTGCTGTGTGCTCACATGACCTTTTCTTTGTGCTCAGAGAGAGCTCTGATTTCTCCACCTTTTTAAAATAAAGATGTTAATCACATGAGAGATTACTAGGGCTGTACCTTCAAAACTTCATCTAACCCTAATTACCTCCCAAAGGTCCTACCTCCTATCATCACATTGGAAGTCAGGGCTTCGGTGTATGAATTTGAGGGGGGACACAGTCAGTCCATAACAAGCTGTTTACTACTGCTAAATTTTCCTTTAATCCAGTCCCATGTTTTGATCTGTGGGGGGCATATTTCCTTTTTTCCCATTGCTATTTCAGATTTTAAAGAACCCCCAAAACTACCATTTCTTTAAATACTTTTCTAGGAACTTGGAAGGGAAGAAAAGTTAAAATATGGGCTTGATTTGTCATTTTGAAAACAAATCTCTGGCATTGTTTGAATTATGTACTAGCATTATGTGTTCTAAAAAATGACCTAAAATGAAGTTAAGAAAAGAAATTATTTGTGGTTTTTAAGTCTATATAATTTTCTATACCTATTCTTCACCTTCATTCATCCTGAGACAAAGAAATATCAAGTATTATTTTGTTCAGTATACTATATCTGTTTCCTCCTAATTAATAATTTAAAAACATTAACACATAAAAGTGGCAGTTAAGAAATTATGATATACAAGATGATTTTTAATGACATTTTGCCATATCTATAAAATCCTTAGGTCATTGTCAAAGCAGAGCAATAAAACTATTGCAAATGATTTATGATTATATTTCATTCTAGGTATGCCTTCTCCTGAGATTCAACCTGGGTTCACACTCAGAGAGGATCTACAAGAGCAAATGAATAAAAATAAGATGATGTGTGTCCTTAGTGAGGATACAATATTACAGGTGTGTAGCATGTTGGCTGAATACATACTTATTAAAAATTGGAAATGCTTTCTCTTAGAGTGGCAAATTACTAATGATAATTCTTTTTGTCTATTATTTTGCCTTTCTACTTTTCCTTTATTATTTATTGAGAGGTTTTTACCTCTCTTAACCAGTCATTCTATTTTTTTGCCGCAAGTTTGATGAAAGCCAGTTGTTTTAGGAGGGAGGATTTAAATACAACCGACCTTTGAACAATTTGAGGGGTAGGGGCACTGACCACCCCACACCCTACCTTATGTAGTAAAAAATCTACATATAACTTTCAACACTTCAAAAACTTAACTACTAATAGCCTACTGTTGACTGGAAGCCTTACTGATAACATAAATAATGCATATTTAGTATGTTGTATGTATTATATACTGTATTCTTACAATAAAGTAAGAGAGAAAGGAAAATGTTATTAAGAAAAATCATAAGAGAAATTAATATATTTACTATTCATTAAATGGAAGTGGATCATCATAAAGCTGTTCATCTTCATCTTCATTTTGAGTAGGCTGAGGAAGAGTAAGAAGAGGGCTTGATTTTGCTTTTTCAGGGGTGGCAGAGGTGGAAGAAAATCTGTGTATACGTGAACCTGCAAAATTCAAACCTGTGTTGTTCAAGAGTCAACAGTGTTTCCTGTTTTCCTCTCTTATGCCTTTTGTATTTTTCTCTTTTTGGTAGATATGTGGAAGTGAGAAGAACAAAGGTTAAAATAGGATATAATAATTACAATTTTCATCTCCATTTCATGTCAGAGATCATCTTAAACTTGTGAAGAAGATATTTGTTTGTATAGTGTAATTTGACATATGGGCCACTGAAAAGACCCTTCTGTTGTCTTATGTGTGTGAGTATATGTGTGTGTGTGTGTATATATATATATATGTATGTATGTATATATATATACACACACTTCCTAAGACTTTTTATTTGTTTCTTTTTAATGCAAACATCACAGGGGAAAGTAAAGGATAATTCAGTCAGCATCTTGGCTAAATAAGTTAGCTAACTAGGCCAGGTGCAGTGTCTCATGCCTGTAATCCCAGCACTTTGGGAGGCCAAGGCTGGAGGACTACTTGAGCCCAGGAGTTTGAGACCAACCTGAGCTCCATAGCAAGACCCCATATCTACCAAAAAACATTTTTTAAAAAAATAGCCAGGCATGGTGGCGTGCACTTGTATTCCTAGCTACTTGTAGTAAGCTGAAGCAGGAGTATCACCTGAGTGCAAGAGTTTGAGGTTGAGGTGAGCTGTGATTGTGCCATTGCACTCCAGCATGGGCAACAGACTGAGAACCTGTCTTGAAAAAAGCAATAAGCAAGAAATAAAAAAAACTAAACTTAGCCGGGCACAGTGGCTCACGCCTGTAATCCTAGCACTCTGTGAGGCTGAGGCAGGAGGACTGCTGAAACTCAGTTTCAGACCAGCCTGAGGAACAGTGAGACCCTGTCTCTACTAAAAAAATAGAAAAAATTAGCCAGGCGTGTTGGTGAGATCCCGTAGTCCCAGCAGGAGGCTGAGGTAGGAGGATCACTTGAGCCCAGGAGTTGGAGGTTGCTGTGAGCTAGGCTGACGCTACTGCACCCTAGCCTGAGTGACAGAGTGAGAATCTGTCTCAAAAAAAAAAAAAAAAAAACTACTAAATTTGGGTACCTCAGTCTGACAGAAAGATACTTTAAGCAAATGTTATCATCAAGGTACTTAAAACACTTATTGAATACCAGTAGTGAATATTCTGTTCTACTGAATGTGAGGGTAGTGTGTGAGACATCCTGATGTGTCCTGGAGATCCAGGATTGGTTGGGCTGATCTGGCTGGTGAGAGTTCTTCCAATCCGCTCCAGGTAATCTATGACTCAGTCAAAGAGAATGATCTCAGATAGAAGATTGTTTTTTTATTAAAGGTGTATAAATAGATTTGCTCCTTTTCCTGATCCTCTGAATTAACACAATTAACCTTTCTTTCACCTCTCACACCCTACCCCAAAAATAAAACAACAAGAAAACTCTACAGTTTAATGGTCTGATCAGAATATGGGGTGGGTAGGGCCAGGAGAAAAATGCAGTCACATATATCAAAATGATAGAAAGCAATTTGTGTCCCTTATAAAAGAATTGATCGAATTGTGTCCTTGCATATTATTAATTAACAAATGAACAACTCCAGCCCCCACTGTATTCAGTGGCATTATCTCTTGGGTGGTAGTTCTTTGTATAGAGGAGGAAATAAAGTCAGCTGTCAGGAGCAAGCTTCCTTCTTAACTTGGTTTCTTATCTTTTGCATTTACCTTATATAGGGTCAAGTGAATAATTTGCCCTCAAAAGGAAAGTTACTGGTCCTTTAGTAAGATAAGTGAATATTACACATATTTGAAAGAATTGCTTTGTGGAGACACAGGAATATCTAGTAGTAAGTAAACTCTGTTGAGTTAATCCTTGGGAGTTTCTAGGTTTATCTCTTGAAATTCCTTCTTCTCTCTAGGTGAGCTTTATAAAGCTCTCTTGGGAAATACATACATGTGGAATTAATGTAACCTTACATGTGTAGGGATGCATTATCAATAAATAACATTGAACATTAATTGGAGATTAAGGCTCTCATGGTGCTTTATTATTATTATTTTTGTTATACGACTATATTAGTGATCACTAAAGTGCTTGCAAGTTCAGGTTAATGGCTTTATTTTCAGAAAGCTTTATTATTGATCATAGAAACAAACATAGAGGGCTCCCAAAGAGAAGTCTTTTTCTAAAGATCTTTGATGCTGACTACATATTTAAGGTAAGAATTCCTTTTAAAGTGATGAAAGTCAGTATGTTGTGAAATCTTAAAATGGAAGCATTTTACCTTTTTAGAAAGTATAAAAGAAAATAAAAATCTCAGGACTCCTACCCCCTAATTCCTTAAGGAAAAAAGAAGGTCAAGTGTGGGGGCTGAGTCATGCAACATCTCCTTCGAAATGAATAGCTGTTAATAACATTATGCATTAGCCATATCTCCACTGGAAAGGTAGAAGGCCTTAGGCATCTACGAAGGACTGCCCCTACATATCACTCAGAAACAGATTCTTTGCTGGCATAATTGATTCTTCCTTTACTCCCTTTTTCTCTTCAAACATTCACCTTATCTTTTGTAAAATGTAGACTTCTTGGGCCTCACAAGAATGTAACCATTTGCTTCATTACTCACCCCCTCCTCCTTTTTCTTTCTGTATGCTCTCTCTCCTTAAATACTGAGTTCCCAAATCCCTCTCTGGAAAAAAGAGTCACAGATGCCTTTGTAGCTTGAGTTTTTCCCAGGTGCGTCCTCAAACTTTGGCTTGCTTATTTATTTATTTATTTGTATTTCAGCATATTATGAGGGTACAAATGTTTAGGTTATATATATTGCCTTTGCCCCACCCAGAGCTTCAAGTATGTCCATCCCCCAGAGAGTGTGCACTGAATCCATTAGGTGTGTATATACCCATCCCCTCCTCCCCCGACATCTGCCTGACACCTATGAATGTTACTACTATATGTGTACTTAAGTATTGATCAGTTAATACCAATTTGATGGTGAGTACATTTGTTGCTTGTTTTTCCATTCTTGGGATACTTCACTTAGTAGAATGGGCTCCAGATCTATACAGGATGATATAAAAGGTGCTAGATCACCATTGTTTTTTTATGGCTGAGTAGAACTCCATGGTATACGTATACCACATTTTATTAACGCACTCATGTATTGATGGGCACTGCAGTTGTTTCCACATTTTTGCAATTGTGAATTGTGGTGCTGTAAACATTCTAGTGCAGATGTTTTTTTTATAGAATGTCTTTTTTTCCTTTGGGTAAATGCCTAGTAATGGGATTGCTAGATCAAATTGTAGTTTTACTTGTAGCTCTTTGAGGTATCTCCATATTACTTTCCACAAAGGTTGTACTAGTTTGCAGTCCCACCAGTAGTGTGTGAGTGTTCCTATCTCTCCACAGCCACACCAACATTTATTGTTTTGGGACTTTTGGATAAAGACCATTCTCGTTGGAGATAACTGATATTTCATTGTGGTTTTGATTTGCATTTCCCTAATGATTAGAGATACTGAGCATTTTTTCATTTGTTTGTTGGCCATTAATCTATCTTCTTTCGAAAAGTTTCTGTTCATATCCTTTGCCTACTTCTTGATAGAGTTGTTTGACTTTGTCTTGCTTATTTTCCTGAGTTCTATATAGATTCTAGTTATCAGCCCTTTATTGCATGTGTAGCATGCACATATTTTCTCCCATTTTGTAGGTTGTCTGTTTGCTCTCATGATAGTTTCCTTGGCTATGCAGAAGCTTTTTAATTTGATCAGGTCCCATTTATTTATTTTTGTTGTTGATGTGATTGCCTTTGGGGTCTTCTTCATAAATTCTTTGCCTAGGCCAATGTCTATAAGGGTTTTTCCAAACTTTTATTCTAGAATTCTTATAATTTGATGCCTTAGGTTTAAGTCTGTTATTCACCGTGAGTTGATTTTGTGAGAGGTGAAAGGTGTGGATCTTGTTTCAGTCTTCTACATGTGGGTATCCAGTTTTCACAGCACCATTTATTGAATAAGGATTCTTTTCCCTAGTGTATATTTTTGTCTGCTTTGTCAAAGATTAGATGGCTGTATGAGGATGGTTTTATATCTGGGTTCTCGGTTCTGTTCCATTGGTCTGTATCTCTGTTCTTGTGCCATGCTGTTTAAGTTACTATAGCCTTGTAATATAGCTTAAAGTCTGATAAATTGATGCCTCCCAATTGTTTCTTTTGTTTAAGAGTGCTTTTATTATACTGTGTCTTCTCTGTTTCCATATGAAGTGTAGAATTATTTTTTCTTCTGCACAAAATGATGTTGGTATTTTAATAGGGATTGCATTGAATCTGTAGATCACTTTGGGTAGTATAGATATTTTAACATTGTTGATTCTGCTGACCCATGGGCATGGTATGGTTTTCCACCTGTTTACATCCTCTGCTATATCCTTCCCCAGGGTTTTGTAGTTCTCCCTATAGAGGTCTTTTTACCTCCTTAGTTAAATATATTCCTAGAATTGTCTCAAAGAACTGGAAAAAGATGAGCAAACCAACCACAAACCCAGCAGAAGAAATAACAAAGATCAGAGTAGAACTAAATTAAATTGGTAACAAACTATACAGAAGATTAATAAAACAAATTTGCTTTTTTGAAAAAATAAACAAAATTGACATGCCTCTTGCTAGATTAATGAGAAGCATTAAAGAAAGAACTCTAATAAGCTCCATCAGGAATGAAAAAGGAGAAATTACAACTGATACCACAGAAATACAAAATATTATCTATGAATACTATAAAAACCTCTATGCACAAAAACTTGAAAACATGGAGGAAATGGGCAAAATCTTAGAAACACACCACCTCCTTAGGCTCAATCAGGAAGAAATAGAATTCCTGAACAGACCAATATCAAGTACTGAAATTAAAGCAGCAATAACAAACCTTCCTAAGAAGAAAAGTCCTGGACCAGATGGTTTCCCACCTGAATTTTACCAGATCTACCAAGAAGAATTGGTGCCTATCCTGCAAAAATTATTTCACAGAATCAAAAAGGAAGGAAACCTCCCCAACACGTTTTATGACCCTGATACCAAAACCAGGAAAGGATAAAACAAAAAAAGAAAACTGTAGACCAGGGGTCCTCAAACTTTTTAAACAGGAGGCCAGTTAACTGTCCCTCAGACGGTTGGAGAGTGCGCACTGTGGGCCTGGGACGAGTCGGCTGCTAAGCAGGACAGGCAGTGGTGGCAAAAACACCCAGCGGGCTGGATAAATGCCCTAGGCGGGCAGCATGTGGTATGTGGGCCATAGTTTGAGGACGCCTGCTATAGACCAATGTCCCATGTGAATGTAGATGCAAAAATTCTCAACAAAATCCTAGCAAACTGAATTCAGGTGCTTATCAGAAAAATAATCCATCTCGATCATTGGGCTTCATCCCAGAGATGCAGGGATAATTCAACATATGCAAATCTATAAATGTAATTCATCACATAAATAGAAGCAAAAACAAAGACCATGTGATCCTCTCAATAGACCTAGAAAAAGCAGTTGACAAAATTCAACACCCTTTAATGATAAGAACACTTAACAAAATAGGCAGAGGCAGGACTTACCTAAAAATGATAAAAGCCATATATGACAAACCCACAGCCAACATCGTACTGAATGGGGGAAAATTCAAAGCATTCCCGCTTAGAACTGGAACCAGACAAGGTTGCCCTGTATCACCACTTCTATTCTACTTAGTGCTGTAAGTCCTAGCCAGCGCAAAATTAGACAAGAGAAGGAAATCAACGGCATCCAAACGGGGGCAAAAGAGGTCAAACTATTGCTCTTTGCTGACGATATGATCTTATATCTAGAAAACTCCAAAGATTCTACCATGAGACTATTGGAATTGATAAACAAATTCAGCAAAGTCTCAGGTTACAAAATCAATGTACAGAAATCACTAGCATTCCTACATGCCAACAACAGTCAAACTGAGAACCAAATCAAAGACTCAATACCTTTCACAATAGCAACAAAGAAAATAAAATACCTAGGAAGATATTTAACCAAACTTTGGCTTAATAAACCTCTATTGATTGAGATCTTTGCCTTAGTCACTTATTTTGGATTATCAAAAGGGACACAACAACTTCAAATTTTACGGTATTTCTTGAGAATTAGGCTGAGTCAGTTTAGCATTTAACACTGTATCACAGATGTCATGTAATTTCTGGTCCTTAGGAAATCTTAGAACTTGGCAAGAATGGCTCATCAGAATCATCACAGATTAATGAAGAGGAAAAGAACCTAGGAATAAAAAAGGAACACTTCCCTTTCTCTTCACTTAAGTTCCACAAATTTTTTATATTAAATAGAAAGGAGTTATAACAAAGACATAAGAGCCCAAACTGTAAAACTCTTAGAATAAAACATCAGGGGGAATTATCATGAACAAACTTTGGCAATGATTTGGCAATGATTTCTTGGATATAACACTAAAAGCGCAGACAACAAAAGAAAGAATAGGTGATAATTTAGATTTCATGAAAATTAAAAACTTCTCAGCATCAAATGGCACTGTCTGAGCAAGAGTGAAGACCCCATCTCTACTAATAATAGAAAGAAATTACTTGGACAGATAAAAATATATAGAAAAAATTAGCCGGGCATGGTGGCGCATACCTGTAGTCCCAGCTACTCCAGAGGCTGAGTCAGGAGGATTGGTTGAGCCCAAAAGTTTGAGGTTGCTGTGAGCTAGGCTGATGCTATGGCACTCTAGCCTGGGCAACAAAGTAAGACTCTGTCTCAAAAAAAAAAAAAAAAAATGGTAATGTCAACACAGTGAAAAAGCAGCCCATGGAATGGGAAGAAAATACTAGTGAATCGTATATCTGATCAGGGTTGGTATCCAGAATATATAAAGAATTCTTACAACTCAACTACAGAAAAACAAACAACTGAATTAAAAATGTACAAAAGACTTGAATAGACATTCCACCAAAGAAGATACATGGCCAATAAGCACATGAAAAAATAATCAACATCACTAATCATTAGCAAAATGCAAATCAAAATCACAATGACATACTACTTTATACTCATTAGGATAATGATTATGAAAAAAAAAAAACAGAAAATAACAAATGTTGGCAAGGATGTGGAGAAATTGGAGCCCTTGTGCATTGCAATTGGGATTGTAAAATGGTGCAACTGCTGTGGAAAATGATATGGTGATTCCTTAAAAAATTATGCATAGAATTACCATATGATCCAGCAATTCCACTTCTGAGTATATACCTGAAAGAAGTGAAAGCAAGGACTTGAAAAGGTCTTTGTACACTCATGTTCATAGCAGCATTATTCCCAATAGCCAAGAAAAGGTGGAAGCAATGCAAATGTCCATTGATAGATGAACAGATAAACAAAATGTGGTACGTACAGTGGAATATTATTCAGCCTTAAAAAGGAAGGAAATATAGGTATATGCTACAACATGGTCATAATATGATGAATATTGTATGATTCCTCTTATATGATGTTTCTAGAGTAGTCAAATTAATAGAGACAGGAAGTAAGATGGTGACTGCCATGGGTAGGGAAAGAAGGAAATGGGGAATTAGTGTTTAATTAGTATAGAGTTTCAGTTTGGGAACATGAAATAATTCTGGAAGTGAATGGTAGGTCATGTTTGCCCAACAATGTGAATGTACTTAATGCTACAGACCTGTACATTTAAAAATGGGTAAGAGTAAATTTTATGAGTATTTTACCACAATTTAAAAAAAGAAGCTAAGAAAGAATAACACAAGAATTATCTTAAATGTTAATTTTTTAGCTTGTTGTATTGGATTAATATTCATCACTTGGAAAAAACTGTTTTTCTTCTTAACAGCCTCAAGATGAAACCGAACAAGATAAACCTCTGTTACAGTAAGTATAGTAATTTTTGGCTTCCTTATAACATAGGTATTTTTTTGGTCATTTTGTACATCTGAGTATTCATTTTTTAAGAGTTTTAGAATTATTCTGTTTTTGAATGATTGCCCCTTTAGCAGCATAAATATATGTTATTTTACAAACATTCTAGATGTTTAATTTCATAAGAATGATTGAATCAGATTAAGGTAAATTCATTCTCTGTCAATATTATTTAAAAAATGAATTTAAAGCAAAACATGAAAGAAGAGTTTGTAAAGTTTACTGAAATTAGACTTCCTACAACTATTATACTTAAAGAGTATAATAGTTCTTTTAAAACAGTGGTTCTCAAAGTATGGTCTGTGGGACCCTGTGGGGCATACATGAGATTCTTTTACAGTGTCTGTGAGGTCAAAACTATTTTTGTAGTAATACTAACTCATTTGCATGTTTCATGCTGTTTATGTAAGAGTGGTGAACTCACTAGGTGCTCACAGCACAGGTGGAGAAAGATTTCTCACACAAGGATTAGGATATATAAAAGTAAAAGGTTTATCTTATTTTCTTAAGAGAATGAGAGTGAGAGAAAGAAGGGAGAGGGAGAAAGAGAGAGAGAAGGGAGATGGCATGGCACCCCAAAGAAAGAGAAGGAAGGTGCCTGCCCAGAGCCAAGTGGCTTGCCATTTTTTATCGGGACAAAGAGAAGGGGAAAAAAAAGTGATTGCTATCAGTTGATAACAGAAGTAGCTGTGAGATGTCAAAGAGTTGGCTTCTCCCCTTTTCCTTTCCCTTGGACACTGGCTTATCAATGGGGATGTGATCTTGTTGGTGATCTCCCCCTTGAGGATATAGTTTTGGGCAGGAACTGAGGCTGGAAGCTCACATCCCTGCTGTCGGCTCAGGAACTCTTCAAGGCCGTTAAGCAAACTCAAAAACAATTTAATCTGTAGGTCTGGTAAAAGTAAAAGAAAAGGATTTACATTTCCCTTCTGTCTGCTCAGCTCTTTTCAGATGTGGAAACAGAACCCTGCGGGGTGCCCATTAGCAAGAGAGCTCATATGCCTGATCTTAGCTGTTACTGAGAGACTGTGGGTTAGATAATTTTTTTTTTTCTGTTATTTCATTAGCAAGGCTATCCTTTCAGTTACATTCACATGACAGTGCTAAAGCAGTTGTGGGTAAAATGCTGGAGCCTTAATTGGAATCCGAGCAGTGGCACCAAACAGTAGGCATCATGGTTTTCACTGCCATGGACTTGCAGTTAAAAAAACAACAAAAAAAGCCAGTTTCACTTAACACATTTGTGTTTGGTAAGGCAGAAGTTACTAGTTTTATTAAGTCTCCACCTTTGGTTATATATCTTTTTAATATTCTGTATGATGAAATGGGAAGTATGCTTAAAGCATTTCTGTGCATAATTGTGTGATGGCTATCTTGAAGAAAGCACTTGTGCACTTTTTGTTGTTGTAAGCATTGTAGAAAACTAGTTTTACCTTTTTTTTTAACTTGAAAGAATGACTGACAAACTGTTCATTCACATTTGGGTATGTGGCAGACATTTTCTTGAAAACAAATGAAGTAAGCTAGAAGGAAAACAGCTGATGATATTTGTTGCCACTGACACAATTCAAACTTTCAAGTTAAAATTGTGGAAAATGGTGTCCACCACCTTGACCTTGATGGATTTCCAGTACTTAAAATCTTCTGGTGAGATCACTGGTTACATTTACAAAGGTGATTTTAAGTATTTTATAATGAAATGTGTCAACATTGGGAAGATATGAATAACTCAGTGAATCAGTATTTTCTAAAAGACCAATGCATAATGTTACAAAATAACTAACAGGTAAAAGATCCATTCAAAGTGCCAGATAGACCAATGGGTTTTAATGTAACAGAATACAAAAAGTTCATTAATTTTATTTCAGTTTCTGTATTTTAAGTAACTTAAGAAACTTATCATTTGTAGAATTTTGGTGTAATATCGAACAAGAATATTTATAGAGTTGCAGGGAAAGCTTTCTGTCTGCCCACTGAAGATTTGCTGAAAATGAACTACAAAAGGCAGATTCATTTTTTTAAAAAAGCACATAAAACTTATATACATGGCCGGGGGAGGTGGGGAATCACAAGGTGTGTAGTTACTAAATAACCCAATGAAATCCAATGCTTATATACCCTTCTTCTATGGGAAGGGGAGATGAGAGGTGTAGGAGTAAATGATTTTCAGTGGAAATGAATGAGACCAAAGAACTATGGCCCCAAAGAACCATGGTCTGGGATAAGTTTTTCTGAGCTCTGAAGGAGGTGGCAGGAAGGTAAGGGGTGGAACTTCACTGTGAACAAACTTCTTTTATTATGCAGAGAAGGTGCCAGGTAATCTTTTGGAGCTGTCTTCAAAAAAATAGATGAAAAGTTTGGGCATGGTGTATGGGGGTTTAGAGACTTTTAGTCTTTTCTCTGATGATTAATGTTTCCTGGTTATTTAATGAGATTCCTGGGGAGGGAACTTAAGACAACTGCATTATTTTAAGACGTTTTCTCAGTGAGGTAAGGAAATTCTGGAGAGTCCTTCCAGGCACTTTGGGAAAGAAAGGATCAGAGAGACAGGTGGCAGGGTAGGGAGGGGAAGATGGGAGAGAGACCTTAGTTCTGAGCCTTATTTTTAGAGCCTTTCAATTTTCTTTAACTCAAAGCACTCAGCATGCCAAAGTGTCATATTTGGGGTTATTTTTTATGCCCTCCAAAATATCCATAATTATCCAAAAAGGCAACTACAATACTCTTCCTTTTTCCAACTGCATATCTACGTGAGGCCAGAGTTTTGCTACATACTTCAAACAAAACAATACATAGCAATAGATTGAATGCAGTAGCAGATATAAGATGATATCATATTCTATTAAGCTGTACCTTAAGAACATCTTTTAAAATGCAAAACATTACAACTTTTGTCACTAATTTTTTTATTTTGGAAAATGTAATTTTTCATAAAAATGTGTTAACATGTTCCTGGATTATTGCTGTCATTTAAAAATTAACATTTAAATGTTTTATTCATTTAAATTTCTAATATTTAAATATAAGTAAATCTAAGCCACATAAACAAAAGCTCTTTGGGATTATCAATAATTTCTGAGTGTAAATGAGCCTGAAGATGAGAAAGTTTGAAAACCACTATTCTAAAATAACCCTTTTACCCAATATACTAGCAATATAAATTCATTTACAGAAATGGAAAAAAAAAAAGGCTGAAAAAGACTTAACATAATTTCCCTATCTTACTGCCTGGAGAACAATTATTGACATATTTGTACAATTTATTTTAGGCTTTATATACATTTTTTGTTTTGTTCATACTTTCTACAGAATTTGGATCATCCTGCAGATAGTTTTATAACCTGTTTTCAAATTTTAAGTAATATTTTTATCTTAGTTATTTTCTAATGTTGTTAATTTTTTTAAAAATGTGTTTTAATGACCTTATAATATTTTATTGTGTGATCAACTATACTGTAATTCATTTAATTTTTCCTCTACTGTTGGACATTTGGGTTGTTTGCAATCTTGTCTAATATAAATAACTATTTGTAATAATTTAGATGGAACTCTGCTCTATTTTCAGACTTATATCTTACATACTATTTTGCAATTAAGGCAAATACCCTATTGTTAACTCAAAACATGATTTTATTTTGTTTTCAATCAGCTTGTTCTTTCTGAAGAATCACATTTTAGGGGAAAAATCAGCTTTATACTCTATTTGCCTTATAGAAGTTATCATTCTATATGAGTAGTTTCATATCCATTTTCAAGAAAGCTCATATTGATTTCTTTTTGGACAGGAGAGAATGCTCAATTTATTATTCTTGCTTAGGATTCAAGTAGCTATGCCTGGTGAATAAAAACTGCTCTTAAAACAGCTGAAACAGGCTTTTTTTTTTTTTTTTTTTTTTTTGTAGAAGCAAGGTATCTTGATTGCATTTATGCAGTAAATTAGGCTGAGGAAAAAAATAGCTGATTGCCTTTCTTCAATCAACTTTTAATTATCAAAGGGCAGATGATCAAAATTGCAAATTAGTCATGGCCTTTATTTTGTTTCCAGTGTCTTCTCTTCAGTATTTTTTACCTTTTCTTTGCCTGATGTCAAATACAAGTATGATAAATAATGTCTGAGATGTTTCCCATTAATGACTTTCACTTACTTCTAAAACTATAATGACAAACTGTCAGTGTATTTGAGAATGTAGATAGTCAGACTACTTAATTTTTTCCGTGACCCTTCTACCTCTATTTGGCAGATGGTCACCTCTAAAGTTACTTTCAGATCTAAATGTAGTTTAGCTTGTGTACACCTCAATTTGTCTATTAATTTTTAAACTCTCTCCTTCATTTTTGTAATCACTTAAAATGTAAATGTTAATGAAATGATAATAACTGTAAAAATAATTAGAATGATGTAGCACAAATATATCCTGTTTGGAAAGCCCTTTAAGTGAAAAAAGTTTAAATTGTATTTGAATAAGAAACGGTGTTTTTTCTGTCTATTTCAAAATTTATTTTTATTTATTAATTAATTGATTCATTTTTTTAGGCCTAGAAAGAATTATCCAATGTTCACCGTGTCATTTCCCCAGGCTGGACTTTCACTGGACCACCAAAACACTGGAGGTATGTTTTTATGGGTAAAGTCATATAAAGAAAATTTATCTTTGCCTAAAAGTAGAAGGCTTATTTAGATATGAATTTATTTAAAACTAGGTTGGTCTACTATACCTATTTTTTTTTAAGAGATGGGGTCTTGCTAGGTTGCCCAGGCTGGCCTTGAACTCCTGGACTCACACAATTAATTCTCCTGCCTCAGGCTCCTGAGTAGCTGGGACTACAGGCATGTACCATCATACCCAGCTTACTATACATTTTTAAATATGAAATCAATGTTGCTATTGGCCTTGGATCATGCTGTATAGAATTGCTTATGAGAGCAGCAGCTCAGGTGCAATCAATCAGTACCTGCTACTCCAAATGTGTTTTTGGAGCTCAAATTTGAAAACAATGTTTGTTTCCTCTGTTCATAACATTTTAAATATATATGTCAAGGCTTTCTTGGCTAGCAGTCACATAGGCCTTGGTGTTGCCTTGGTGTCAGCTATATTAGGGGATGACTGTCTTTCTCTCTGAGGTGTATCCCAGTAACTGATCCAGAGTGAATTTCATGTATATTGTGTCACAGTGTAGTAATTATTCATACTGTTTAACAAAACCATGTATTATAAGAAAGGGACACAAGGACATGATAAAAAATTGGAAAAGATATATTTAAAAATCTTTATCTTCTCCTGCTCTGTTGCTACTACAACAAAGCAGTACCACTTTTGCCCACCACCAGCTCTTACATGTGCTTTTAGTGCGTAGAGTTTGGTCTGTAATATTATTTGTTTATTCTTCTAACAAATATTTATTGAGCCTTCTGTGTGCCAGGTGTATGGGTACTATGAGTGTATGAATGCTAAATAAACTAGGGATTCTTAGAGAATAGGCGATCTATCTTGGAGCATGAAGATATCATGATGAGTCTGAACATCCTATCTTTGCTGAAAACCAGGATACTTTCAAGGATGTCTGGGGGCAGTGCTGAAAGAATAAAGGGCTAGTTCATTGGTGCTTCTATTGGCCATCTGTGACAAATTAAGTAGGGGAAAAAATCCAGTAGTTTATAGTTGATGAAATAATTTTGAAAAGACCACGAGTTCATAATGATACTCAAAAAATGTTAAGAGTGTGCAAAACATTGTCTTATTACCAAAAAGTGACTATAGGTAGGATGTTTAAAAGTTTTAACGATGTTTAGAAATAGGGACCTGTTAATACATGTGCATTTTGGTTTTTTTAATTAAATACATGTCTATTTATAAAACATAGGATATTTTTGTTTATCACTGTTTAAGTAGAGAAAGAAGAAAACAGAGAACTCTGATTAAGTCAAGTAGTCCTGGAAAAAGTAAGAATCGTACCTAGGAAAGGAAGGTCCATGCACACCATATAAGCAGTGACCCATAAAACACGTAAGAGGTGGTGTCCCCACATGACAAATTAATCCAATATCAAATCAGGGAGACTTTTTTTGCAGGGATTAGATCCTTATCTCTTAAGAAATAAAAGCCTTAGGTGGCCCTGCTTATCATGATAGGTATTAAATGGCTGGCATAAGTTTCCACTATTACTAACAGGACAAATCAGTATATAGTAAATCACAAGCCAAAAGCTTTTGTAACACTGACCATGTACAACTTGAAGCATTTTGGGGCAAAACATTAGGTTATAAAAAATAATCTTTGTGAAGTTTAAGGTATTTTCTTATGATAGTAAAGTCAGATAATTTACTGCTCAGGCTTGCATCATCTTGAGAGAAATAGTCCCATGCCCCAACAACAAATCAGTAGTCACTAACCCAGATCTTGTCACCTTGGTTGGTCCAAGAAGTTATTTGTCCAAGAAGTTATTTTTCCTTTGGCTCTGAGAGAATTTCTGTAATCCTGGGAAGGTGTCAAAATAAATATTATTTTAATCTTAAGAAGGTATAGGAACAGGTGTAGAAATAAAGAAGAATGAGTTTCACCAAACATACTGTTATTTTAGAATTAGTGTAAGAGCAGTAATACATTTTTTAACCATTGTATTTATGTGCACTTTGTAATCATGTCAAAATGTTAGTTTAGATTGTTTAAGAGAGTTTACGTTTATAATCAATGTTTAAATGTTAAAGAAACACTAATTTTCAAGTTTCCATGTCTTATATATAGAAGTTAAATAAATTGAGCATTAAACAAATATAAGTATAAATAGTAATTGATGTTCCTGTGCAAATACAAAAAGACATTGTGATTTTTAAAAAGTCAAATTAATGTCAAACAACCTAATATAATTCAGACTATGCCAGTTAAGTCCTCCAAATTTAGTAGAAACCTATATAGCACCTTTTGTAAGATACAGTTATAGATAAACAAAAAGAGTCATGTTTATAAAGCTATAGAGGTGCCATCATAGAGGCTGAAGTCCTTTTTTGCAAAGTCCATTTGCAAAAATTTGCAAATTTTTTGAAAAATTTGAGACAAAGATGTCACAGGTGATATCATGCCTTTGGCATTCCTTTTTCTCCCTTGGGTTTTTGACCATGCTTACAGGTGTCAGCAGTGGTTATACAGAAGATCCATTCCCATTTTTCTCATACCTAATCCTAGCATTTATTCAAAACAAAACAAAACAAACAAACAAGGATTTCACTATGTCCTGTATTTCCCATAGCTCCAACCTCCTGCCTGTTTGGCCCTTTGAGAGCTATTAATGCCTTGTGGTGCCTGGTATCTGTGTGCTGTTACCACCCTTCCTTGAACTTCTGAGTCACAAGTCTTATTGGCTGTTCCTTTAAAAGTGTCTCATGCACTAGGATTATTGCTTTGTGGTATTTCTTGCTGCCTAAGTCTACTGTGACTAGAGACCCATAGATTTGGCACTTCATTGCAGCTCCCTCTGGCCTTTACTGCTTTCAGAGTGTTCATAACAAGAAGCTCATTTTATTATAATCCCGGACATTAGGTTAAATCACATGTAAGTAAACTATTAAATTGTTAGCTTTTGTAGCTGACTCAATTCTAATACAGTTTGTCTTTTTTCTCTGAATTAGGGTAATTTTAACCAGATTGTAGAAAGATAAAAATAAACAAACTATTTTAAACAAATGTAATAGCATTGGCTTTAAAATGCTTGTGTGTAAGTTAAAGTTTATGTATAAGTTAGAACTTAGCTCCTCTGTTCATTTCATTGCATTTGACCCTTTAGAATTATTTCTCATACATACCATTATATTTTATCTCTCTCAAGTGATAAGTAGAAAATATACAAAATCTTTTAATAATTTATTAAAGGACAGACAAGAATTCAAGAAGAATTCTTTTTGTATTTGTAAAAACTTTTAAGTAAAATTTATAGTTAGAAAAAATAATTCCTTCTAATTCATTTTTAATATAGTAATCAAATTACTATAAAATATTTTATTAATATATCAAATTTTAAAAATAATAACTTAGCATAAAAGAATGATTATTTTGATGATAAAGTTGTTAAAGACAACATGGGAGAAGATGTCTATAGGGTTCTTTCTTTACAACTTAGAAAAGGAAGAAGAGGGTTGCTGGGAGTTAGCTACGCCCCTGGCAAAACAGGTCCCAAGGCAGGATCGTCACAAAGGATTTGGAAATAATAGGAAATAAAGAAAGAAATAATATAGATGGAGAAATGATTGAGATGGAGACAAAGTGTAGTTTAAATGATGGGGGAGTTAGGGGGTCTCCAGCATTCCCGTGAACTGTGAGACCACGAGTGAAGTCCCACATCAGTATTTATTGTTACAGCAAATAGTTGTCTTTTGTTAGAGAATTTTACGTATACAGTTCATTTTTTGAGGTTTCCAGAAGAACCTTACCTAATTTTGTCTACAAGAATAAACAGTTACAAAATTTTTCTAAGATAAGCATGTTAAGCCCTAAGTTACAAACAGACCTAGCTGAGCATACAAATTAAAGATAAAATGGATAAAATGAGAACACTGAGTCTGTGTACTACTCTAATCTACTTCTTCTTAACACAGAGACATGTAGTCAGGAGTGAAGCAGGAATAGCCTTGAAGTCTAGGGTAGTTCCAGCTGCATGTTGCCTGCTGGGCAGGCATTTTAATCAGCTTCTTTGCCAAGGACCAAACCAAGCTTCTGCCTTGCAAAAAAACTCAAGGCGATGGCTGGCAGCAAAGAAGAAATGTTGCTTTGCAAACGTCCTCTCACAATGCCTCCCTTGTTGGAAGCAACTTCTATTTTGTGAACTAACATGTCCACAGATTCCTTCAAGACAAAGCCCTGAAAAATCTCTGAAACTTTTCACATCTCTTAGCCTATTTCCCAACAGAGGGTGAAATCTTTTTCTCTGTTTTTGAATTCTAAGCCACTAAGGATCTGAAACTTTATTTTGAAAAAACTTCTTGCAAAACTAGTTGCAGATATATCTATTGTTTTAAAAATGTTTCTTTCATTGGTATTAAAATTATAAGTGACTAGAGATACAAAATTTTAAACAAGATACAGATAGTATATCATCACTGGTTGCCACAAAGGATTCTAAAGCAACGATAAGAAATTATTTATTCTTACGACTTTTTGCTCTTCATCCTGAGAGGGAGTGGAATGCCATGATTTTAACCTGCCCAGTTGATTTTCATGACTTTTCACCATCAAATGGCAAAGGTGAAATGAGGAAAAAAGAAAAGGTTTTTAGAGAATGTGAAACTTAGCTCAGCAAGTGTTGTATGTGTTTGTGTATGTGTGTGCTTATTTTTTTCCCCTGAAAAACCTGTCTGGCTTGTGAGGATGCATTCTGAGGTTCAGCAGATAATTATTTGCTCTTACTGTAGCTATGTAGATATTACCTAATCAAAAGAAACCAAAAAAATGACTCAGACATATGATTGAAATGCCAGTAAGTCCTGAATTCCTAACCATGTATGTCAGAATACCTGGGTCTTGATGGTGAAAGTAGAAGGCAAAAGGAGTGGAGAAATATCTTTTTTTTTCCAGATCTTCCTTCAGCCTAACTTGATGTAAATTGCTTTCTTCCAGCTAGCTCAGAGGGGGTGGGGTAAGAGGCATAGTGAAGTTGAAGTCACAGAGGCAAGGCAACATCCTCCATATTCTTTAAGATGTTCTCCTGATTCCTTTTGGCCCATACATGGGGCGTTCCTTTTCATGCCTAACTCCATACAGCATGAATTCATTTAAGCTTCTTACATGTAATAGAAGAGATAATGACACTGAGAAAAGTGGATACAATTTTTCTTTGTATAGTTACAAATACTAAGAATAATTCAGCCAAAATAGTTAGGCTGGTTTTTAGTTAAAATAATTTCAAATAATTACAGTTTTGTTTGGGTCCATATAAAATATTTTTTTAAGAAATGGAGGAATTTTATAATTTCATTGCCAAAATAATATTAATACTTTTATATCAATAAATTTATATAATATTTATAAAATACTTGATGTGTCATTAGATGTTTGAGGGAGTTCAGGTTATATGATTATGAAATATTGACTGAGAGGGTATGTTTTTAGAGCTTTAATAAAACTGGAATGAAAACATTATTCTTTTCTAGGGCCTGAGGCTGAAAATCCTGATGTTTTGTCACACCTAGAAAAGGTTGGTCTGTATAATGTTGATTAACCATAGATCATGGATTTAGATTTTTAAAACTATGTTGATGAAAGTATCATGTTCATTTAGACTCTCCCCTAGGCAGGAATATGACTAAACCATTTTAGTAGATAGAACTCTATTCTTGTCTAATCACCTCTTCCAGTATTTATTCTTCCTTATCTCTAATAAAATATTTCTTGATTGTATTTTTTATCCAGCATTGTAAGTCTCTTATTCTTTATCTAGAGTAGAAATATATATTAATAACTTGTTATCAAACTAGTTCCTGAGATGATATAGTAAAATTTCTTCTCTTGGTTTGTCTGTTACCCTAGTTCCTTTAATATTTTGTGCTATATATTGCTTTCTCATCTTCTAGTTGCTAATCAGTATCAAGGGCCTGCTTTGGCTTTTGCTTTCTATTTGTTGCTGTGGAGAATCAGAGGACAAAAGACTGCCTGTGCCCACAATGGACTCACACTCTCCTTAGGGATGCCAAGCAATCAAAGACCTCCCCAGGACAGCCCTACCATAATAATACCTTACTTCATCTCAGCTGGACCTTATACATTCCCACCTCCATACTTTTTCTCAAGTCAGGAGCCAGAGGCAGGTGAAAGAGCATAAATTGTGGAACCAGATAGGTCTAGGTTTCAAGGATAATTCTTTTTTACATCTGTAAAATACCAACAATGGTATCTGTTTCACAGAGTTATTGTGAGGACTAAGCAATGATGGTTCATGGTGTTTGGCACCTAGTTGGTGCTTAATAAATATGTGTTCCTCCTTTTATTTATTCTTTCACGAATGTTTAATATCTGGCTCAAGTCCCTTCTCTTTGGTGGATCTATTTCAGATGACTCTGGTGATCTTGACCAAAGTATTTGCTCCCTCTCTAGCATAATTATTCACTGACTATATCAGTGTTTCCTGACCACTTGCACCATATGACACTAATAGACACTAACGAGAAAAAAGATTTGTTGGGCCGGGCGCGGTGGCTCAAGCCTGTAATCCTAGCTCTCTGGGAGGCCGAGGTGGGCAGATCATTTGAGCTCAGGAGTTCGAGACCAGCCTGAGCAAGAGCGAGACCCCATCTCTACTATAAAGAGAAAGAAATTAATTGGCCAACTAAAATATATATAGAAAAAATTAGCCGGGCATGGTAGCGCATGCCTGTAGTCTCAGCTACTCAGGAGGCTGAGGCAGCAGGATCGCTTGAGCCCAGGAGTTTGAGGTTGCTGTGAGCTAGGCTGACGCCATGGCACTCACTCT
This sequence comes from Mirza zaza, assembly GCA_008750895.1. NCBI lineage: Eukaryota > Metazoa > Chordata > Mammalia > Primates > Cheirogaleidae > Mirza > Mirza zaza. The sequence goes on along the minus strand of VSMD01009157.1, from coordinate 23,161 downwards.
AGCCTGGGCAATAAAGTGAAACTCTGTCTCAAAAAAAAAAAAAAAAAAAGATTTGTTGGACAAAAAAGTCTGGAGAACACTGTATCCTAAAGACTCCTCAGAGATTTACAATCCACATACTCGGAAAAGTCCTATGCTAAAGTAACTTGTTTAACTTTGTTTGACCAAGCATTTTTCAAGAAATCATGAAAATCATTCCCTCTATTTCTCCCCTCCCCAGAAAATTTATCCTTGCAAGATACTAGGCTCTATGGAATTGATTAATATACACTGGTTTATGCTATACATTTGATTCCATAAGTTTTGTGAGATTATTTGTATTCTGGTTAATGTCTCAGGCATTTACACCTTGAATCTTCACTTAGAAATTAAGTTCCTTTAGGACAAAGCCCATTGTCCACACTTTATTACACCTAGTGCCTTGAATTTAGTAGACATAAGGACTTCAGATAGGAGGACGACCTTGAACTGTGACTTACAGAATGGATAGGATCTGGTTCTTGAATTTCTTCCAAATTCCTTTTGTGTTTCTGAACAAATTATAGTTAGCACAACTAATAAACAAATATATCTTCTTAAGCTTATATGCTATCTATAGATAAATGGTGGCTGGTGGAAAAGGCAGGAGGAAGAATAAAATGGTTTTCACTTCTCTTATTCAAATCTGATCAGAATATTAGAAAGCTTACAAATTACTGCGTATCCTGTCAAAGAAGAGGTGGATTTGATTTTGGGAAAAAGCTGAAGTCATTGAAACCTATTCTTTTATTTAAGGTCAATCAAATTAACAATTTTTTAGTGTTAGAAAAAAATTCAGTGCCTTTGATGCACAGTATTTTCCTGAATGGTTTATGAACTGATTTTGAGGCCGGGCACAGTGGCTCACGCCTGTAATCCTAGCTCTCTGGGAGGCCGAGGCGGGCGGATTGCTCGAGGTCAGGAGTTCGAAATTAGCCTGAGCAAGAGTGAGACCCCCGTCTCTACTATAAATAGAAAGAAATTAATTGCCCAACTAATATATATAGAAAAAAAATTAGCCAGGCATGGTGGTGCATGCCTATAGTCCCAGCTACTCGGGAGGCTGAGCCAGGAGGATCGTTTGAGCCCAGGAGTTTGAGGTTGCTGTGAGCTAGGCTGACGCTATGACACTCACTCTTGCCTGGGCAACAAAGTGAGACTCTGTCGCAAAAAAAAAAAACTGATTTTGAAAGCAATTTCAAAAAGAGGGATTTTAACAGGATTTTGAGCATTGGAAACATTGTGAGAACAGCTATAAACTATTAAGGTGATGTCTTTGAAAAGTAATGGTCATTTAGAAATGTTAGGTTTTGTGTTTTTTGTTTAAAATAACCACAACCTAGAGCCATTAATTTATAGCCAGGGCTTACAATATTAACACAGAACTGTGCCCTCAATTCTCTTTTTTCCTTGGACCTCCTGTTCTTTGGCTTTTTTGTTTCACATTTACTTATTCATACACAAGTGGGGAATAAAAAGAAGATGAAATGACACCAATTTTATTCCTAGTTAATAATTTTTATAAAATAAAATAGAAATTTTTGGCAAGGGAAAATTTTATAACCATTAACTGCTGTGAAGTTTTGAGATCATCTGTTAATTTAACTGTTATTCATGCCATCCCTGCCTCTTCTGTTAGCACAGATAATTTAAACATAGTGGAATGATTTGCCACCTGCAATTATGGTCCAGCTAATTTTACCCTTGGTCCACTATCAAATGTTTAACCACGTGTTCAGTAATGAGTGATTTGGTATAGGAAAGTATTAAAAAGTGTTGTTTTATTTATGTAAGGGGAGGAATGTTGATAAAAATTTTGAGGGTAACTTATAAATAAGATATACCGTAAAGCTATAAAGTTTTCATTTTAAGTACTTTATTGGATATGCTGTAATGATGTAATTTCTGTTTGAAATACACAGGACCTAAGTGAAGATGGAGACTCCCCTGAAGTTAGCCTTATTTCAGGTACTTCTGTTACAGCATCTGAAGTGGTTGCTGTAAAGGAGAAATCATTAATAGCACCAGAGAAGATCTTAGCAGCACCAAATACATTTTCTGAGCCTGGAAAGGAAATCACATTGACTATGACTTCTGAAGAAATTAAAGATGAAGAAAACTCTCTTGAAACTTTTGTGTCTGCCTTAGAAAGGTTACTGACATCACCAGAAAGCACCCAGGAGGAAAGATTGTTTGAAATAATCAATGATTTTGATCATATAGAGTTGATGAACCCATTGAGTAGCTCTCCTAGTTCCATATCAATACCTTTGAATGCCTTGTCAGCATGTCATAGAGATTTACTAGAAAATACAAAGGATGATGCATTGCCAGCTGAATTATTGGCAGCCCTGAACACATTGTCAGAAGCCAAGATGAAACCCATCTGTCATAGAAAAGAGGGAGGCAGCATTGTCAATGCTGGAAATGAATATTTGGAAGTGGAGTTCAATGTGTCTCAGACCAGTGAAGATGGTACACAAATAGTGAATTTTGAGTCTATTTGTTCTACTCCACCATTTGAGCAAGGTTCCACATTAACTAAGCTTCAGGACAATCATCTATCAGTGGAGCAAGTAGGTACAAATATGAGCCTATGATTTTGCCTTTTATAGTAACATTTAAAACATTTTCATTGTGTTAAATTAAAATCTTCTACCCAACATCAATATCCAGAAGATAACTTTGTGACTTTGAAGCATACAGTGATCTTTATAGAAATTTCTGGGGTAGAGATTTTAAGGAGTTAGGAAGTTATAATTGATAGATTTTTTTTTCCCCCAACAGACCTGAGAAGACATATCATTAGATTGCTTGTATATATAAGAAAAGAGTTCTTACTAGAATTTTCTGTTAGCTCAGAAAATCACTATGTCTACCTGGGTGCACAGTAGAGATGGGATACCCCACATTTATTTATAGTTGGACATAGAATATATTGCAATTGGGCTACTAGGGGAAGAAAAAAAATTATGCCTAGCTTAAGCAGAACTTTGCCTTTTATGTCTAAAAATACTGTCAAGTAGCTAAGCTATTGGGGTTTAAAATTCCTGCCGTATTATGGCTGTAGTCCCTGTAATGTCCTACCACTCACTAAGTCCTTTTTTTATGTTGACATTGTCTTTTTTTCCTAATAACAATTAAAAATTTAAACAGTTACAGAATTACATAACAATATAATAACAAAAAGTCCTCCACAGTTCCGCTCTTTTTTTTTTTTTTTTTTTTTTTGAGACAGAGTCTCAGTCTGTTGCCCAGGCTAGAGTGCTGTGGCGTCAGCCTGGCTGGGTCACAGCAACCTCAAACTCCTGGGCTCAAGAAATCCTTCTGCCTCAGCCTCCTGAGTAGCTGGGACTACAGGCATGCACCACCATGCCTAGCTAATTTTTTCTATATATTTTTAGTTATCCAGCTAATTTCTTTCTATTTTTTTTTTGAGTAGAGACAGGGTCTCGCTCTTGTTCAGGCTGGTCTCGAACTCCTGAGCTCAAAGGATCTGCCCGCCTCAGCCTCCCAAAGTGCTAGGATTACAGGTGTGAGCCCCTGCGCCCAGCCCACAATTCCACTTTTTAGAGATAATCACTGTTAACAGTTTGGTGTATCTGTCTCCAATTGTTACTATCCTATTCTATATAAGTTTATTTCATACAAATGGGATTATTTTATACATAATGCTTTGCATCTTATTTTATAAATTTAATAATATATCTTGGTTATCTTTCAATGTCAGCAAATGTAGCTCTACTTAAGTCTTTTAATTTGCTGAGTAGTATTCCACTATATGAATGTCTTGTAATTTATTTATTTAACCAGTTCATTATTGATAGTCGTTTGGATTGTTTTCTTTCTTTTCTACTTTTCTTTTGGCCATTACAAAAATGTTCTTAGGAACACCTTGGGAAGATTTAGATAACATAATTCTGAACTCATGTTGCATCATGTACACCTGCAATAATACTTCCTGCAGTTCTGCTCAACAAATCTCAAAACTGACAAATAGGGTAAAAAAAAAAAAAATCCAGAAAAACAGAAACTAATTATGGAGATAGGACATACAGATTAAACATTTCATTGTTTTAATATGAAAGGAGGGAATATGGTTAAAGTATAGGAAATTATGACTGGTATTGATAAAGTGAGCACAAACTTAGCAAGTCTTCGAAAGAAAAGAAAAAAGAAGCCTTTTTAAAAGTAGAAATGAGACTGACTTAGAACAAATCAAATCAAGTACTCTTACTCAGCTGTAATAAAATATGGAACTTGTTACCTTGAGAAGCTTTGCAAACTGGATATGTAAATAAGCTCAAGAAAGGTTTAAATGATATGTATAAAGAATAAATATCCTCATGGAAGTTAAATCTATAATGAACTATTAAGTAAAAGTTGGAGCAATTCATGATATACTGTTAACCTTTTAAAATCAATGTAATGGAGGTTATGTACTATCTATCCTGTTCCCACAAAATATCACTTACTCTTGCTGTCAGATAACAAAATACTAGGCTGAATAGCCCATTGATTTGGCCTAGTGTGACATTTCTAATGTTGTATGGGTCTCTCATCATACTACATTTACTATTTCCTGCAAAATTAAAGTACCCAGAGTGACCATAGCCTTGCTCTTGAATTTTAAGGGTCAATATTGATCAAAATCATTTTTATCTATGCTCTTCTTATCTTAAGCTTTTAAATCTATAATGTCCTTTATTACATTAATTATTATAAGATTTTTCATTATGTTCACGTATGTCTAATGAATTCTTGTACTTTCATCCTATAAGAGTTTAATCAAAAGACAAGATAAAATTTAACTTCTAGGCCGGGCGCAGTGGCTCACGCCTGTAATCCTAGCTCTCTGGGAGGCCAAGGTGGGCGGATCGTTTGAGCTCAGGAGTTCGAGACCAGCCTGAGCAAGAGCGAGACCCCATCTCTACTATAAATAGAAAGAAATTAATTGGCCAACTAATATATATAGAAAAAATTAGCCGGGCATTGTGGCACATGCCTGTAGTCCCAGCTACTCGGGAGGCTGAGGCAGCAGGATTGCTTGAGCCCAGGAGTTTGAGGTTGCTGTGAGCTAGGCTGATGCCTCGGCACTCACTCTAGCCTGGGCAATAAAGTGAGACTCTGTCTCAAAAAAAAAAAAAAAAAAAATTTAACTTATAGTTTTAATTTTTTGTCATGTTGTAATTAATTATTTGTGGGTGTATTTATATCTTCGTAGACCCTAGAAGACCCAGATTCATTTGGATTGCAAACTTTGGCTCATCAAAATGTCACATCTTGTAAACCACTAAATAATAAGGGAAATTCAAATTTAGCGGAAAACAGCTCTGACCGGAAAACTGCACGTGTGTTAAGGAGATCATCCAGACTGGAACAACTGAAAGTAAACCGAGATGTAAAACACACAGATGACATGTATAAGATGCCAGAAAAGATTTTACGAAAAATCCTTAGCTGTGAGAATCAAACAAATAATAACTCTTCAACTGAGAATTTCAGGTATGCTACCAAATTATGTTTCTCCCCAGGTATGCTGCAGACCTTGTAGATAATTATATGCTTGGGGACATTAGGGTCAGTCTACAGTTAGCTAAAAGTAAAAAGCTTTATTTTTATTTTGCTTATTTTTTTTTTTTTAAGTTTTTTGTCAGTGCCATACCATTACAGTAAGCTCTTTTTCCTTGCAAAAGGCCTGCCTTTTGAATAGGTGAATAGAGTGCATAATAGCATGCCAACTTGAGGATTGAGGGGCAGGAGACTCAGAATACTCACACGCTTGTAGGTAAAACCACCCCTAGAGAACAGAAACCCATAAGTGGCACAAAGAAAGAGCTAAAAGTCAAGATGACTGGCAGGCCTATCACAGAATTATCTGCAGTTTACTCAGGAGCCATCTCCATATTTAAAACTGCCATGCCATTTGAGAAAGTTCAGTAAAATAGCTTCAAGTTTTAAAATTTTAGTCAAGATTTCATATGATTCTCTTTGAATGCTTGTAGAAAATATTGTAATAATTTCATAATACATTATTTTTCAAGAATGCAGGATCCTGCTTCAATGATTAAAGCTAAGGGGAAGAATATGCATTCATCCAGAGTCAAGAGTGGGGAACGGATCAGGAAAAATAAAATACTTACAGGAAAAAATGGTGAGGCATATTTTGAGTATTTCTCTATTTGTTAACTAAGTAATTTACAGAAACAGAATTTTGGTAGAAAGGATTCAAAGATTATCTATCTCAACTTTCTCATTTTACTAATGAGGAAACTGAAGTTCAGTTAAGGATTAACTGAGGTTAAGGATTTTTCCTAGCATCAAACAGCTCATTAGTAGCATAACTGAGATTTGATCCTGAACTTCTGATTCATAGGCTGGTATTTTTTCTATGTTTCTACTTTTAAGAGAGTAGTTACAGAACTCTTTTCAAATTGAGATGTGTGACCAACCTAGTATAAAGCTATGAGAAAGCATACCAGGAGGAAAAGAGGAAAGGACAAGGCAAAATTATTATTCTTAGATCTTATTTTTGTATTCCTTTTCAACCCAAAAGATTAAACTAAAAAACTCAGAGAAACAGTAAGAGAATCTATTATAGGAACACTGGTTAAAAATATAATAATTAGTAAAGCAATTGGCAAAATTGAAATACAGATTGTAGAATAAATAATAATATTGTATCAATATTAAGTTTTCTCAATTTGAAAATACAGGCCAGGCATGGTGGCTCACACCTGTAATCTTAGCACTCTGGGAGGCTGAGGCGGGCGGATCATTTGAGCTCAGGAGTTTGAGACCAGCCTGAGCAAGAGTGAGACCCTGTCTCTACCAAAAATAGAAAAAATTAGCCGGGCATGGTGGCTCATGCCTGTAATCCCAGCTACTCAGGAGGCTGATGCAGAAGGATCGATTGAGTCCAGGAGTTTGAGGTTGCTGTGAACTAGGCTGATGCCATGGCACTCCAGCTGGGGCAATGGAATGAGACTGTCTCAAAAAAAAAAGAAAAGAAAAGAAAAGAAAATACTGCAGTATGTCCTTGTTTTTAGAAATATGCGCTTAAGTATTAGTGAGTAAAAGGGCATAATGTATAAAAGTATTAATACATACATATGTGTCTGGGTATATATATATGAACATACAAAGAGGGAGAAAGAATGATTTAATGTCATGATAAACAGAACAAGGGGTGACTTTTTCGTTCTAATTTTACAGCTTTTCGATAGGTACGAAATTATTTCAAAACAAAAAGTTTAAAAAATTCAAGAAACTGAAGACAAAAATGTATACCTATCATATATATTTAAGCATTAACTTGTTAGAAAATACAAGAGATGATCTCATTTATAATTGTTACAGTAGAAAGAAAATACGTACTTGTATAACTAAGAAGAAATATATCATATGTAAGAAGAGAGTTTAAAAATTCTGCTGAGACATAAAAAAATACAAGTAAATGAAAAGAAGAACCTTGTTCTTGACTACAAAGATTCAACATTGTAGAAAACTTCTCCCTAAAATTACTCTATAAATACCTGAGATCTCAATCAAAAACAGATTTTCTTTATTTGTTGTTATTGTTTTATTTTGTTTTGCTTTACATGGCTGGAGGGTAACTATGAGAATGTTACAAAATGATACTAAATATCACCTGGAAAAGTAAATATAAAAGACTAGCCAAGAAAATTTTGAAAAATAAAAAGCAAAGGGAGAGTAGAGTGGCAGGATCCTGTTCTATATAATATGAAAGCATGTTAGAAAGCTATAGAAATTAAAGTCATTTGGCACTTGGTACAGGAATAGCTATATCAATGAAACAGAATAAAGAGTTTAGAGGTAGAAGCCAGATACAATGGGAATATGGGAGAGATACATGATAAAGATGGTGTCTCAAATTGGAGGTAAAAAGAAAGACTAAGCAATAAATAGTGAAAAACACAAAATCGGATCCCTATATCATTTCTTATACTAACTTTAATTCTAGGTTGATCAAAGATTTAAATGGAAAAAAAAGTTCTAGAAGAAAACATAAGTGAATCTATTTATAATCTTGGTGTGGAAAAAGTCTTTTTTTAAAGAATGATTTAAACCAAAAAGCCAAGAGGGAAAAGAATGACAAAATTAACTGTATACATTTTTTTAAAAATTGTATAGAAATATACCCTAAAGAAAGTCAAACATAAAACAAAGAAGAAACATTGACAACATTTGACAAAAGGTTAATTGCATTAGCATGTGAAAAGCTCTTATGAAACAGTAAAGGTAAAGAACAGGATGTATATGTGTATGGCCTTGATGGTGGTGATGGGTATATACTTATCCCCAAGTTCATTGAATTGTATCCATTAAATAAGTATAACTTTTTACATGTCAGATAGTAATAAATTAAAAGTTTTAACATTGGGGGAAAAAAATAGGAAAATGAATGAGAATGGGTAAGGGACATGAACAAGCAGTTCACAGGAAAAAAAATACATACACACACTTGAATCCCATCCTATCAAATTAGGACTTCAACATATGAGTTTTTGAGAATGCAGTTCAGTCTGTAACACCTCCAGTGGTGAATTCTATTAATACCATATATTTAAGGGAGAAATAATACCAGATCTATACAAAACTCTTCCAAAAATTGAAGATGAGGAAATACGTACCAAGTCATTTTAATGAGGGCACCATTAAACTGATGCCCAAATCAAAGACATTATAAGAAGAGAAAACTAGACTAATATCCTTCATGAAAATAGATATAAAAATTCTAAATGAAATTTATCAAATTCAATATTATATAATAGATCATGACCAAGTGGTGTTTATTCCAGGAATGCAAGTTTGGTTTTACATTTAAATATCAATCACTGTAATTCATTATATTAACAAGCTAAAGAACATCCATATGATCATCTCAGCAGTTGCAGAGAAAGCATTTGACAGGATCTAACATCTATTTCTGGTGAAAACTCTCAACAAACTAGGAATAGAGGGGGAACTTCCTCAATCTGAAAAAGGGCATCTACAAAAAACATATAGCTTTCATACTTAATAGTGAAAAACTAAATGCTTTCCCCCAAGATCAGAAAATTATATAATCATAGCAGCAAGTGCAACCAGCACAGACGTATTTGGAATAAAACCTACTGATTCTAGGTAAGCATGCAACTTATTTGGTAAGAGAAGAATGATTTCTAGTCTAGTGTGTAGGAAGGCAGGCTCAAATGTTCAGCAGTTTGGTCTATTTTATAGTGGTGCTGAATGGAGGGAGTCAAATAAAAGGCAAAGCAGTTAAATTGTGGTCCATTAAGAAAGTTACTGCAGTACTCAGTTACCTTTGTGAGGTTTTATGATGGGGCAGCTTAACTAGATCAAAATTAGAAAACCTGTCATTAAAGCTATTCTGAAATTAAGAAAATCCAAATAAATATTGCCCTCAAATTGACAGAATTTAAGGAGCAATACTCACCTAAATAAGGAGCTTCAGTATTTTAGACACAGTAGAAAATTTATACTTGGTATGCATCATCTGGAAAATTATTTATTTATTTTTGAGACAGGGTCTTGCTCTGTCACCTGGGCTAGAGTGCAATGGCATTATTATAGCTCACTGCAACCTCAAACTCCTGGGCTCAAGTGATCTTCCTGCCTCAGCCTCCCAAGTAGCTGGGACTACAGGCGAGTGCCACCACATTTGGCTAGTTTTTCTAATTTTTGTAGAGACAGGACCTCATCCTTGCTTAATTAGGATGGTTTTGAACTCCTGGCATCACACAGTCCTCCTGCCTTGGCCTCCCAAAGTGCTAGGATTACATGCATAAGTTACTGCACCCCAACCCTGGAAAATTATTTTAATTGTACATTTTCTGGCTTAGAATCAAAACTATTACACAGATCAAGACCATGGTTCTTTACTTATTTTTAGCAAAGAGAAAATATTTAGCATTCCTTTTTCTGAACTCACTGGGATTAGTCGTTGTATCTTTTGTCTTGTCTTGTCTTGTCTTTTCTTTTCTTTTCTTCTTTTCTTTTCTTTTCTTTTTTTTGAGATAGAGTCTCTCTCTATCACCCTGGCTAGAGTGCAGTGGCGTTATCATGGCTCACTGCAATCTCAAACTCCTGGGCTCAAGTGATCCTCCTGCTTCAGCCTCCTAAGTAGCTGGGACTACAGGCATGAGCCACCAGGCCCAGCCTAGTTGCCTAGTTGCTTATGTCCCTCTGAGATTTTCCCATGGTTTTATAAGATATCGGTATTATAACATTTTATCAAATTTGATGATACATAGTTCTAGATTTAAATAATCTTTTTCACCAGAACTTTTAAGAAAATAATCTGGGCCAGGCACGGTGGCTCACACCTGTAATCCTAGCACTCTGGGAGGCCAAGGCAGGTAGATCATTTGAGCTCAGGAGTTCGAGACCAGCCTGAGCAAGAGTGGGACCTTGTCTGTACGAAAAATAGAAAGAAATTAATTGGCCAACTAAAAATATATAGAAAAAATTAGCTGGGCATGGTGGCGTATGTCTGTAGTCTCAGCTACTTATGAGGCTGAGGAGAAGGATTACTTGAGCCCAGGAGTTTGAGGTTGCTGTGAGGTAGGTGACACCATGACAACAGAGTGAGACTCTGTTGCCCTAGCCTGGGCAACAGAGTGAGACTCTGTCTTAAAAAAGAAAAGAAAAGAAAATAATCTGTCTTCTCATACATGTACCTTTCATGGGTTTTTAATTGACATACACTGCTTATCATGATTTATAGTTTACTACAAATATTTTTAAACTAATGACATTTGTCTCTTTTTCTTTTTTGTATGTAAATAACATTATAGTTGGGTTAATGGATGAAATACTCTTTCATAATATAATATATCTCACTTCTACATTGTTGATTAAATTAATCCTGAAACCCAATACCTACCAAGTTTATAGCTTAAAGTCTGTAGTTTGTTGTCTGTAGTATTCCTGACATGCAAATAAGGATTTTTTTTTCTTTTGTTCATTCCTTCATTTCAGAAAAAATGAAGATGAATGAATTATCTCTTTCTAGCATTAATCGGAAAAACGTTTTTGGAGAAAACTTACTATATAAGGCTGCTCTGCACGATGATGTTGACCTTGTTCGTCATTGTATAAAAAAAGGTGGAAATGTTAATCAGCCAAGTTATGCAGGTAAGTTAGAGTTACCACCCACAGTTATCTTGAGAGTGGTTTGTAGTTTCAGCTGAATCACTCCTATGAAAGTATAGCAAAGTGGGCCTGAGGCAAGTACTAAACAGAAGGCTTTCAGGTAATTTTCTTATTAAGTAGCTCTTCATCATTATCTTCTTGGGATGAGGGTAAAGTGAGAAGAGTGGGTGGCAGGAGAGGAGCATTAGATTTCTCCTTGACAGATTATACCAGGTGGGTCATGTGCAGTGGCACATAGAAGGATGGTTCCTGGGGATGACTTTGCATGGTCATTGTTACTATGAGACTCAACCTTGAATGGAAGAGAAATGAGGTCAAAAGCTGGAAAAAGCTGATGGTACACAGAACTACAGGGGAAAATCTGTCATGAAATGATAGATGTACGGCAGGAGCAGTGGCCAGGGGAATGGAAAGAATAGAGTATGAAGTACAGAGGGTCGGACAGGGAGCTCAGAAAGCAGTCTTTTTGCAAGGTTAGGTCTCTCGTACAGTCTTCCTTGTGGGGAGAATCCCACATGTTCTCCTGGAAAGGAGTAATTCCTTAAAGGTACTTAAATACTTAATGTGCTGAACAGCACTGGGCCAACCTGGCTGGTGCTTTTGGGTGTCCATACTTTTCCAATTGTTTGCAGACTTGCTCAATTTATGAAATAGTGCAAAAAGTCTTGTGCACAGAAATGGCACAACAAAATTCATGAACAAGCAGGTGATTACAAGGGCACCGCCAGTACTACATTTAGCAAGGCCTAGGTTTACAGTATAATCAGCATGTTATTTAAAATCTCATACCCAGGTCAACTGCCGTGGTCCTATAACCCTCAATCTTGGAACCTTATTTGCTAGCCAAAGCACTTGTTCCCTTGATTTCAAGAAATATGTGGTTCTTTCTGTTAGTACTCTTTGCCCATTGAGTTCAGAAGTAGCTCTGTATGCAGTAAATTTTGACTTTATGGATTTCCCAAGCATCTCTTAATGTTTCTTTTTATTGGACTTTTATTTTTCTGTGCTAGCGTTGACATTCTCAGTGGTTGTGCTCTGCTTGTCTCTAGCCAGTTAATATATATGGTTTCCTCACTGCCCTAGGCACTTCTGTGACCTTCATGAATTCTTTATCCTTACCATATTTTCCATGCTTTTTGAACTCTTGTTTTCTATATTTCCTTCTCACTTTGCATCTTAGCTCTACCTTTATTTCTAGCTACCATATCTCACAGAATTACAGAGGGCAGTGTTTCCACTGGGTTGTCTACAAACCATTTTCAACAGAATCACCTGCAATGTTCCTTTAAAATACAACTATCACTTCACCTCCCAAAACACATTCTCTTTCTCTCTCTCCCTTCCCCCGCCACATTCAAGAACTACTGGCAAGAGGCATATGACCTTCATGCAACATGTCAGTTCAATGAAGTGAGCTTTTCCTATTTGCCAGATACTGTGAAACCAAAAAGATTAATAATTTCTACTAGGAAGATTTAAATATATATATATTTTGTGATACTGTAAAAAAAGAAAAGGCTAAGTACCTTATGATAAAGGAACAAAATAGGCTGGGGACAGTGGCTCAGGCCTGTAATCCTAGCATTCCAGGAGGCCTAGGTGGGAGGATCACTTGAGCTCAGGAGTTTGAGACCAGCCTGAGCAAGAGCAAGACCTGTCTACTAAAAATAGAAAAATTAGCTAGGCATGGGGCAAGCACGTTTACCCAACTACTCCAGAAGCTTAGGCAGGAGGATGGCTTGAGCCCAGGAGTTTGAGGTTGCACTGAGCTATTATAATGCCACTGTGCTATAGCCTGGGTAAGAGAACAAGACCCTGTCTCAAAAAAAAAAAAAAAAAAAAAATCCCTCTAAGTACCGCTTTAGCTGCATCCCACAGATTTTGATATTTTATTTTCATTATCATTTAGTTTGAAATTTTAAAAATGTCTCATATGCTTTCTTCTTCAAGCCAGTGATTATATTAAAAATTGTTTCATTTTTAAATATTTGGGGAATATCCAGATATCTTTGTTATAGAATTCTAATTTGACTAAAAATGATATAGTCAAAGAATACACTTTGTATGGTTTTGATCCTTTTACATTTATTGAGAATTTATTTATTGCCTAGTATATGGTCTGTCTTCATGAATATTCTGTGTATACTTGAATGTTTATTCTTTAGTTGTTGGATGTAATGTTTTATAAATGTCAGCTAAAGATGTTGATAATGTTGTTCAGATCATCTACGTCTTTACTGATTTTTTTCATATAGTTGATGTATCATTTACTTAGGAGTTAAAATCTTCATAACTATGATTGTGGGATTGTCTGTTTCTCCCTTTAATTCTGTCAATTTTTGCTCCCTATATTTTGAACACCTGTTACAAAGTACATACACAGTTGTGACTGTCATGTCTTCTGATAAACCGACTCTTTTATCATTATGAAATGCCTCTCTTATTGCTTGGTAATGTACTTTATCTTGAAGTCTACTCTACATGATACTAATATAGACATCCTAGCCTTCTTAGGTTTATTGCTTATTTGCTATATCTTTTTCCATCCTTTTATTTTCAACCTGTCTTTATATTTAAAGTGTGCTTCTTTTAGACAGCATACAATTTTGCTTTTTTATCCATTCTGCTGATCTTGCCTTTTAATTGGAAATTGGAGTGATTAGTCAATTTACATTTGTAAATGTAAATGGTTGGATTTAGGTCTACTATTTTACTACCATGTTTCCCCGAAAATAAGACAGGGTCTTATATGTATTTTTCCTCAAGAAGACACCCTAGAGCTTATTTTCAGGGGATGTGTTATTTTTTTTAAGTAACATTTATTCAAATATAGTTAAGTCATTTTGTTCTGGAACATCATCATAACTCTACAAACCCCAAATTCCATCCTGAATTTCTTGGGACTCTATTTCCTTTAGAACCATTGGCCCCAATCTCTCATGTCGAGCAATAGAGCTCTTATGGGGCAGATGAGAAGGGGCTGCTCATCTTCTTTACCACTCTGTGACGAAATGCATGGGTTGTGTAGATACACTGCGTAGCCACGCCCATCACTAGGTCTTATTTTCAGGGTAGGACTTAATATTGTGCAAATGCTTAGAAATCAAAGGCTTATTTTATGGGTAGGTCTTATTTTCGGGGAAACAGTGTAATTGTTTCCTTGTGTGCTGACTTCATTTTTTGTTTCTCTCTCTGTTTTTGCAGTATTTTTTGTTGTTACTCTAGGGATTAAGTATATACCTCTAATGTTTCACAGTCATCTTAGAGTTAATATTATAATACTTCCTATAAACATATAAAATGTAAAAACATTGAATATATATAAGGTCCCCCATTCTTTATGATATATATATATATTCTATATATATATATATTCCCCCATTCTTTATGCTATAGCTATCATACATATCACATCTATGTACATTATAAATACTAAAAGATAATGTTATAATTTTTGCTTTAAAAAGCCATGTGCATTTTATGGAAATTTATAGGAAAAAACTCTATTAACTGTATATTTACCATTTTTGGTGCTCTTCATTTCTTCCTAATGATTTTATAATTAACACTGTGGGAGAAACTGCTTTCATAGGCAGTGGTCCTCAACTAGGGTGATTTTGCCCTCCTAGAGGACTTTTGGCAATTTTTAGAAACATTTTTAGTTGTTACAACTGGGATAGAAGTTGCTAGCAGCATTCTCTGAGTTGATAAGGACCCCTGTACAGCCTTTTTATTTGGAGAGTTTGGGATTACTTCCACATATTTTACTTCTTTTCACATTTTTCTACAGGCTAATTAAGGGGTAGGAATTTGATTTGTCCTTCAGATTTATTGAACCCACTAAATAATACAATGTGCTTTCATGATGAGGCTGGGGATGCTGCTAAATGTTCTGTGATGCTCAGAACAACAACGAAACATCAAGCCCAGAATGTCATTGCTGAGATTGAGAAACCCTGGCTTATGGAGAATGTTCTGAAAAGAGCTAGTGAAATACTGTTTAACATGCAACTTTTAGGTTTTCTTACATCTGTTGTCTGATTTATTAGAATTTAATAAATATCTATAACTTACAGCATTTGTCTTTGGCTAACATAGAAATAAAATGTTTGTCTATATAACTGGTTTTCTTGGAGCAGTTTGTGGTTTGTTAGTTGAACTACTATAAATAGCTTTTTTATAAATAAGAAAAATAAATAGGCCGGGCGCGGTGGCTCAAGCCTGTAATCCTAGCTCTCTGGGAGGCCAAGGTGGGCGGATCATTTGAGCTCAGGAGTTCGAGACCAGCCTGAGCAAGAGCGAGACCCCATCTCTACTATAAATAGAAAGAAATTAATTGGCCAACTAATATATATAGAAAAAATAATTAGCCGGGCATGGTGGCACATGCCTGTAGTCCCAGCTACTTGGGAGGCTGAGGCAGCAGGATTGCTTGAGCCCAGGAGTTTGAGGTTGCTGTGAGCTAGGCTGACGCCACGGCACTCACTCTAGCCTGGGCAATAAAGTGAGACTCTGTCTCAAAAAAAAAAGAAAAAGAAATATATACTTTTGAACTGACTGATATGTAATCTAGCCAGCTCAATCTAGCCAAGGTACTAATGGAAGTACCTTGAACTAAAAATAAAGCTTTTCTTCCCTTACCTCTGCAGAAAAGTAGCCTACAACCAGCCTTCTCTATGAGTTGATAATCACTCCCATACAGTCTTTTTATCTGGAGGTCAGGTTTGCTTTCAAATATTTGACCTCTTTTTACATTTTTCCACAGGCTAGTTAAGGGGTAGCAATTTGATTTGTCCCTCAGATTGATTGATTGGTTGATTGATTTGAGTCTGGCTCTGTTGCCAGGACTAGAGTGCCATGGTGTCAGCCTAGCTCACAGCAACCTCAAACTCCTGGGCTCAAGTAATCCTTCTGCCTCAGCCTCCGAGTAGCTGGGAATACAGGCATGTGCCACCATGCCTGGCTAATTTTTTTTAATATATATTTTTAGTTGGCCAGATAATTTCTTTCTAGTTTTAGTAGAGACGGGGTCTCGCTCTTGTTCAGGCTGGTCTCGAACTCCTGACCTTAAGTGATCCTCCTGCTTTGGCCTCCCAGAGTGCTAGGATTACAGGTGTGAGCCACTGTGCCTGGCCCCTCAGATTTATTGAACCTACCAAATATTACAATATGCTTTCATGGTGATGTTATCTTGTCTCATATAATCAAAATATTTTTAAAGAAATCTAGAATTAGAGTGGTTTTTTTAAGGGCAAGCACAAAATATTATTAAGGTGCCAAATATAAACAAATGCCATATTGTTTTTGTATAATAGGTTGGACAGCACTTCATGAAGCTAGCGTAGGAGGATTTTATGAGACAGCAAGTGAACTGTTAAAAGGTGGAGCAGATGTAAATATCAAAGGAATGTACCAGATTACTCCCCTACATGATGCTGTGATAAATGGACATTATAAGGTACTGTGATGCTTTTGTTTACAGAGCAAATAATATAGTCTGCAAATATTCAATATCTTTGGGACCATGCAATAGAAAAACATACAGGAATTTCAGTTTCAGTTCATTCTGCTAATGGAAATTCAAAATTTATAATTAAATTTTACTGTGTGATGGGTTTGTTGTGTCTAATATGGTAGGTGCCATTTTATATGTTACTTTTAATTACTATACAGAACATTTTTTGGTTACACATGGTATTTTTTCAACTTGCTCTCTTTTAATACACTTTTCCTATGGTGCTTTATAAGCATTAGAAGAACATTTCCTTCTTACAGTACACTAGGAGAAATAGATATATAAGAAATAAGTATAATAGAGAGTATATTGGGCACTATGATAAAATATGTACATGAAAGGAGGGAGAGGTCATTTTTCTCTGGGGCAGCAGTGTGTGTGGGGGGGTGGGGGACAGGGAGAGCTGCATAAAGGAGGTTACTTGAGGAGTACTAACCAATTAAGGATTGACTGGTTTCTCCCTGACAGTCTGAAGAGGGGCAGCAGCAACACAGGTATAGATGGAAAACATAACCATCTCCTGAAACCTGTTAAAAGTACATTTACTACAACAGAACCCAGTGCTAATTCTTGGTATTTCACCAGCAGCTGGACCACAAACATTTCTGCCCCAACTTTCTTTTCTGCCTGCCCACCTGCCTTCCTACCTTCCTTCCTCCTTCCCTCTTTATCCCTTCTTTCCTTCTTTTCTTCTCTCTCTCTGTCTTTTTAATAAGAGACTTGTTTATCAACAAATTATGATTTAATAGCAACTACATTAATTCTTTTTTTTATTGGCAAAGGTGTTCCAGATAGCCCCAAACTCTGCATTGTTGAAAGAAATATTTGATGTTACTTAAGAGTTGTATGCTAGCACACATTTACAATATTATAACCTTAATCTGGGCTTCCTTACATGAACAGTCTTTTTCTAGGTGACAGAGTTACTTCTTTTGAATGGAGCTGATCCATTATTTAGAAGTGACAGTGGACAGTGTGCTTTGGATGAGGCCAAGGATTCACATATGAAGCGTCTCCTTGAGAGATACGTTCCTAAAGATCAAAAATATCTTACATCAGGTAAGATTAAACAACCCTGTTATACCTGTTCATCACATCAGTAGAGAGTTAAGAATTTTTTTTAGAGAGTTATGGAAATTTAATTTAAAATTAAAGAAATTACTTTTTTCCCCCACAGGTTCTGAGAAAATCTATCCAGTGGTGTATTTCCTCCATTCTTTTAATAAACCACACTGACTTGTTTGCAAACGCACATAAAAGGACTCCAAAAGAGAAAAGAAAGACAATACTTTCCCCCAGGTTTTATATTTCAAACAGTTAAGAAATCTTTTATAAATTTCTGTTTTTTTCCCCCACAATCCTTTGGCTGAATAACATGATGTGATGAAAATTATATCTGGTTGTATCTTTTTCAGTGAATATGGCCAGGATTGTTTATATCCATTCCCTGAGAATCTTTTCTTACAGCTATACTTTTGCCCTCCCATCCATTACTCTATTAAATTGAACTACAAAAGAACTTGATCTGTAGTTAGCAATAAAAAATGTTATATAAAAATAACTTAAATACATGGCATATTCTTTATACTCATTTTAATTCATCTGTTAGATTTTTTGGTAACATCACATTATTCTGCTCAAATCCTGCAGTGGCTCTCCCTTTAATCTAGAAGAAAAGGCAATTTCCTCATAATGGCCTTCAAGTTCCTGTATCAGCTGGCCATCCTACTAGTTATAATCCCTTTTCCTACGACTCTCTATTTCCATTACTCAACTTCAGTCATGCTGGCCTCCTTGTTATTCCTCAGATATGCCTCCCTCACCTCCTGAAGTCTTAGTTCACATATCACCTTCTCAATGAGGCCTAGACCATCCTGTTTAATACTGCAACTTCCCTCTTCCCACCCTTACTATGTTATTTAATAGTTATCTATCACTATATAACAATTACCCTAATATCTTGCACTTAAAACAATAAACATGTTTTATTTTGCCGAGTTTTAGAAGGTCAGGATTCAAGTGTAGCTGAGTGGTTCTGAATCAGGGTCTCACAGGTTGCAATTATGTTAATTAAGGCTCGACTAGGGCAGGAAAACTCACTTTGGAGCTCACAAATATGGTTGTTGGCCTGCCCCAGATTCTTGCTGGTTATCAGCTAAAGACTTTAGTTACTTGCCACACAAGCTTCTCCATAGAGCTGCTGACCACCCGGCAGCTGACTCAGAGCAAGTGATCCAAGAGACAGAGAATGTACCTAAGATAAAAGCCAGTCTTTTTATAACCTGATCCCAAAAGTGACATACCATCGCTTTTTCCATATTATTTTTGTTATAACATGAGTTACTAAGTCTGGCTCACACTCAGCGGTAACAGAATTAAACTCCACCTCTTAAAGGGAGAAGTTTCAAAAAATTTATGGATGTATTTTTAGAACCACAACTCTCACTCCAACCCCTCTTACCCTACTCTACTTAGATTTTCCCGTAGCACTTAACACCTAACACATTATATAGTTGACTTATTTTTTATTTTCTGTCGTCTTTCTCCAGAATATAAGCTCCATGAAAGAAAGGATCTTTGTTTTGTCTATTGATGAATGCCAAAGTGTCTTGCACGTAGCAGGCATTCAGCAAATATTTGTTGAATAAATAGTGTATCAGTCCTCTGAAACAAAAACAAAACAAATTCTTTCCATTCAAGAGATGTGTTTGTACTTCATTCCCTTTTGTTAAACTATATTTTAATAAAATTTTCCTCAATAGGTATTTTTCCCCAAAGGCTTTTAAATATTATTATTTTAAACAACAGAAGCTTCTGCCCTTGGAATTTCCCCTTTGTGCACAGGGAAGTTTAGTCTGAGAATCCTTCTACACATAAAGTGAGTGGGCCTCCTTCTAAGTCCTTCCCTTCTCTCCAGTCAGAACATAGATTAGGCTGGCAGTAGAAACCCATCCTCTGCTAAAGCTCTGTGTCTCCCTGGGGACAAATAATACAGCTATGCCTATTGTGTCAGTTCTTTGATACAACTGTAAATTGAGTTCTTGGGTGGCATGCAATCAACTTAAAGCAGAAAAGGGAGTCTCTTGGCAGGATAGTACAAGAATTAAAGGAAAAGCTGAAGATCCAGGAAAGGTGAGGAATAAAAGCAGTTCCAGGTATCTAAACTGCAGGAACCAATGGATTCTCTTCAGAGAGCTGCTTATCTGGACAAGTGCTAGGCAGGCAAAACAATAGATGCTCGCTAACCTACCTCCATTGGAATTTATCTGTTTTCTGTGGAGATTCACTCATTCATTCAGGGTTGCTGTGTGGTAGGCATTATATAATATTAGAGCCTAATGATACAAAATGAACAAGAAACAGGAATAGCAAGCAATTATAATGAATATGATTTTTAAAAACTGCTTAGGCCGTGTGAGAGTACATAAAAAAGACACATAAACCAAGCTCCTTCATACCCATGAGGTAATAGGACAGATGTTACATATATATCATGGTTAATGATTAAGTGTCAACGCAAAACCTTTGATAATTGGTTTTAAATGGAATTTAAAGTACATTCCCTTCCCCAGCTGGGTTCTCTTTAATATAAGATAGTTTTTCCAATTATTGCAGGGTGTGTCTGCTATTGAAAATTAGGTACAATATAGCAATGTGACTATAACCAGTCATAAGATTTGTTTTTCTTCATGGCTGATGGATCCATTTTATTATTTTATGGCCACTTATTTTATAAATCATTTACTTGCTTAAGAAATATAATTCTTCGAATGCCATTGACTAGTAACTGAGACCTGAATCAAAACACCCTACCTTGGGCCGGGCACGGTGGCTCACGCCTGTAATCCTAGCACTCTGGGAGGCCGAGGAGGGAGGATCACTCGAGGTCTGGAGTTTGAGACCAGCCTCAGCAAGAGTGAGACTCTGTCTCTACTAAAAACAGAAAGAAATTAGCTAGACCAGTAAAAATATATAGACATGCCTGTAGTCCCAGCTGCTTGGGAAGCTGAGGCAGAAGGATTGCTTAAGCCTAGGAGTTTGAGATTGCTGTGATCTAGGCTGACGCCATGGCACTCTAGCCCGGGCAACAGTGCAAGACTCTGTCTCAGAAAAAAAACAAAAAACAAAAAAACACCCTACCTTTATAATAAAGAGAGAGAGCTTCATTGATAATTGAAGGCCACCAAGAGGCAATTAATTAATGGTTCCTTAAGAGCAAAAGACTTCCTCTATAGCAGCCAGATCACACCAGAAGATAAGAGAGACAGTAATTTGTTGAGGCCGGGTCTACAAAAGCTCTTTGAGATAAATTATTAAAACAATCATATTTACATTCCAAGCTGTATGAATAATAGCAAAGTATCCAGTTGGAGACAATTGTACATTGTATATAAAAAGTATATATATTTTTAAATGTTTGCTTTGATGCCCTGCTTAATTGCTGGACTTCTCTATTTTAAAGAGAATGCACGGCACCCATTGTTTTGCTCTTCTGGGAACGCTTTCTCCAGCATTCTAGCCCTTTCTCAAAACCCAGTATTTCCCTGTTTGCCAATGCCCACTTCAAACCTATACCTACCCAAGGGAATTTCTTTCATGGAAAGGAATCCCAAAGTTTTCTACGTAGGACTTAGCTCCCATTCTTCCTTTGTAAAAGAATTTACTAAGCTGGGTTGCATTATCATGCTTCACCAGATGGTTTGAATATTTCTTAGGTTTGAACTTTCGAATTCAGTCATTAATTATTGACTACTTTTCAATATAAATGCAAAATTAGTTTACTTAAAGAATATCTGTATACTTATACAAATGGAATTTTCATTTTTAAATTCTAGATGAAGAGCTTTTAATTATGGGAATAATGAATAAAGAACTTTCCTCATATAAAATCTATTTCCTACTTTTCTATCTTAGAGTGAAATACATCTACTTTGGTGCAGGACAGGATTTCATTTATACTAACTTTATAGTCTTATAGGTGATAAAGCCAATAGAGTAAACTAATATCCCTAATTTTCTTACCTATAAATTTGAGTTTATAATATCTACTCATCTACCTATGGGATTTTTAGTGTGAAGATTGGAGTTAATATATTTAAAATACCTTAACACAGTCCCTAGTATATGATGGGAGCTCAGTGTGACAGAGGGAAAAGAGCACAACTACATCACCAAACTCATCACCTCAGATTTTTTTTTATCTCTGTGTTAAGTTGGTTACACCAGAGAATTGTGAAGTTTTAAAGCTGAGAGTAAATAAAAGCCCCTTTGTTCCTTCTACATTCCCTTAGGACCCATGTCTGACAGGGTGATTTCTGGAAAGTATTGTTTTTCTAATGTTTTATGTAAGAACCAAAGTTTGGAAAAGGCACAGTGTCCTTTATGATCTTAGAAAATGATAATAATAACAATAATAATGATACACCAGGAACTCCTCTAAACTCTTTACATGGATTATATCGTTTAATCTTCACAACAATTCAATATGGTTGGGATTATTATTAGCTTTCATTTACAGGCATTTTCTGGAAGGAGAAACATTAAGAAACTTACCCAGGGTCACCCAGCTGGTGAGCATGTGAGTCAGGATTGAAACTCAGGAGTGAGTCTCCAGAGACTGTGCTCCTAGCCCCTTTCCTTGATAGAAGGATATTCTGTGTGTCTTTCCTCACCTGAATGAGGTGAGTGGGTGAATGTCAGGCTTCATCATGCACATCATAATTTGATTACTGTCATGAAATTATTCCCAAGAAATAACTTAAATTACTCTCTTTTAAAATTATATCCTTGTCAAAATAATTTATATTTCTAGCTTATAATATATTTAAGGAAATTTGTATTTGTATTCTTTATATGTCACATCTAAGATGTTCATTCATTTATTCCTTCCTCTGTCAAATATTCATTGAATACCTCCTGTGTGCAAACCACTATTTCTAGGTTTTTATCTTTTGAGGCCAAATGCATATATAGATAACCATAATTCAACCTTCAGTATTTAAAGGAGGCAATGAAAGAGACACTAATATACTTTCCTTGTATTATCAACCTAGATTTTTTTTTCACGTCACTTTTTCCCCCCATGCATTCAAAGGGTGATTGGCCTTTTCCATGTGTATATGTTTCACACTGAAGAGAATGAAGCATTTAAACTAGGACCTTATTAAGCAAATGTATTAGGAGTTGATGATAATCTAATTAATTACGAAAGAATTTATTGCCTTATAAAAATATCTTACATACAGTTGCATAATCTACTGAATGAAGAGGGTATAATTGGATATATCTGTGGGGAAAAAAAATACTGAGGTCAGTACCAATATTTGGTATTAGTTATCTTGTTAGGTCTGTTTTGCCTTTCCTTTAGAGATGTTTTTAGCTCTCTTAAGATAGTATTTGGTTTCTAATATGGAAATTATAAATTATATGGATGTTTTATTTTTTTTTTTT
>VSMD01009155.1:0-142168 GCA_008750895.1 Mirza zaza | reverse complement strand
AATTAGCCAGGCGTGGTGGTGTATGCCTGTAGTCCCAGCTACTGGGGAGGCTGAGGTGAGAGGATCCCTTGGGCCCAGGACTTTGAGGTTGCAGTGAGCTATGATGATGCCACTGTTTTAGCCCAGGCAACAGACTGAGACTTTGTCTCAAAACCAGAAAAAACTAAATGGAAGGGTTAATTGCTGTTCACAGCTTTGGAACTGCTTTTTTCAGCTGGAGGGGCTCTAAACTATCCCTGGTAGGAGACCCCAGGGATCTCTGATAATTTCCCCCTGATTATTGCTGTTTTAATTCCTCGCTCCTCTAACCTTTCTATAGTTTCTGGGTGAAATAGCTCTGAAAGAAGTGAAGAAAGTCGGCAAATGTTTTTGATCATAAGTGCAGATAATACACACCCCACAGACTCTGTTTTGCGAGATTTTTCTATACATGTTGACACAGCTAATCTTTGCTTCTGCAGCATGTACATAAATATTATCCAAGATGACTGGCATATGGTACTGTTATGTGTCTTTTAAGAAAATCTCCAAACGAATCCAATATTTCCCATGTGGCACCTGAAACACTGTGGGCGTGGGATATTTATAGAGCCATAATAATGATATTTGAAAACACTGTAATATCTAAAGTCTCCATTTCCCTGCAAATTTCATCTAGAAGGCTGCATTTTGTAGACATAAGCTCTTGCCAGTCATCCGCAGTGATTGCTGGGATGCCAAGCATTGTTGGAATTCACGAAATATCTGTGTTAAGCATTATTGTCTCTGAACCCTTCAGAAGGAAAGTCACCTTCTCATGTGGATGGAAATATTTGCAGGTAAGGACTTGCCACCTCATCTGGCCTTCCAATAGTGGTCTTTTGCCCTTCAATAGAATTAGATTTTCCATGGCATTTCTCCTTAATGACCTTGATAGTGTCTCAGGCTACATATGGTAGCTCATGACATTCTACAGTCAAAGAACCTTAGAGGATCCATGAGCTGCAAATGAACATAGTTACCATTTTAACCAAACCCTCCCCCTTCTTTTAAACCAATGAGGACATTGGTTTGGTGACTAAGGTGAGCCTGGGGTCTTTTTGTTTCTACCCCAGTGTTCATTCTGTTACCTCTGATTTGTTTCTGTAGTTAATGGAACGCCAGGTCTTGCTGGATTCTGTCTTATCCTAGTTAATATATACACAGCCCACTGGGCTAACAGCTCCCACTTTTAAGTGTCTACTGTGTACAGGTCCTCTACCAGGTCCAGTTGCATCACTTCATTTGATTTTTACCAGAACCTTTTGAGGTAGGCATTGTCACCTCCATTTTACACATGGGAAAACTGAGGCTCAGGGAGGTTAAGTGTCTTGCTCCAAAATCCATAACTAGTAAGTGGTCAAGTCAGGATTTGAACCTGGGACTGTCTGACCCTGCAGTCCATGCTCCTGCCAATGGAGAGGAGTAGAAGATGAAGGTGGAGACACAGTCCTTCCACATGAGAAGGAAACGTTACCCAAGTGGCCAAGCCAGAGGTATGGACATTGGATACACACATGCTAGCCTGAGTTCCGTCACAAGTTACCACTGACCACTCACCATGTGCCAGGCTCACGGGACCTGGAGGCTGGAGGTAATGGCGCGTGGGCCCTGCCTCGGAGGAACACTTTGGCTGTGTGGGAGACAGATGCGCAAACAGATGACAATAGCACCTGTGACCTAGGCTGGGCAGAGGGGCAATTAGGGGCTACAGCCTTACCCTAGAGGTTTGTATTAGCCCCGGGAGGTGGTGACACAGGGGCGAGTCTGGAAGGAAGGAGAGGAGTTGAGGTGAAGGGGGGCTGGGAGGGTGGGAAGGCTCCAGGCAGAGAAGCAGGAGGGGCCCAGGGAAGCCAGACTGGAGGAGGACCTAGGCTATAATGGGTTCAGGAACCAGATCACAGAGGGCCATGATGTACCTCTAAGGTCAGGGGCAGACCCTCCCCAGGAGGTGCAGGGAGTCCGGAGGGTACTAGGTGGGGAGGACATCTGACCTTGGACAGATAAGCAATTTTGTGTATAGGGGGGACGGGGGGAGGGGCTCAGGCTGGAGGCCAGGGGCCCGTGGAGGCTGGGGTTGGAACTCAGACCATAGGTGACTGTGGCCTGCCCAAGGCAGTGATGACCATGGGAACAGAGGGAAGAGGAAATGGGCAACCCATTGGGAGGGAGAGGGGGTCAAGGGTGACTCCAGGGTCCAGCCTGGATAGGAGGGTGTGTGGTGGTGACAGCAGCTCAGCAGGGACACAGAAAGGGCTGAGATGCCCCAGGGAAAGCTAGAGAGGATGAGGATGGAAGAGGGCATGCCTGGGGGAAGGGTGCAGGAAAGCTGGAGAGGCTCCGTGGGGAGGGGCACATGGCCTCTCTGGTCTTCCTGAGGTGCTGAGGGAGTGGGCAGGGGTGTGGGAGGGGAGTGTGGGGTGAAGGGAGGCTGGAGGGATGAGGAGATGATGGTTCCGAACAGCCCAGTAGCACTGAGGACTTGAGGAAGGGCAGCAGCCCAGGTAGGTGTGGACAAGGGGGACCCTTGGGCTGTCCCTGGGTTGGGTGGCCCAGTGAGGAAGGGGCAGGGCTGGGTCACACTGTGGGGGTGGAGCTGGGCCTGGCGAGGAAAGGGTGGGGGCCAGGGTGGGCTCACAGGCTATAAACTTTGCAGAATCTGAAAAAGTCACTGACGAGGCTCACACCTTTTAAGTCTGCAGGCGGTAACTGCTAGAGCCAGGATGACTTGTGCCCAACCTTCCAGGGGGCTCCCTGGTCAACAGGGGCCAGACCCTAAAACAGCATCTTCCAGCATGGGTATTGCACAGGCTTCCTGTGTGCAGGGTCTGTGGAACAGTGGGCTTGCGAGGGGATATCCCGGCCTGCCACCTTCCTTCCTGAGCAAGGCCGCTGTGCTGCTGGGGGCCGGGGGCAGCACATCAGAACACAGTTTCCCTGGGGCGCCCACACTGGAAGACACGCAGGCCCTGGGCAGCAGTACAGCAGAACAGAAAGAGCACTGGACTAGGAGTCCAGGGATTCACTCACAGCTCGGCAGGGCCTCCGTTGCCCCACCAGGCAATCACTATGGTCCCTTCTTGCTCTTTGAAGCCATTAATGCCAGCTACAAAAGGAGCACACACGAAGGAGAGGGGTTTTAAGAGAAGCAGTCTGGAGGGTAGGGTGCAAGCTGTCCCACAGGGTGAGCTAAGTAGCCCCACGAGGGAGCACAGGCCCCAGTGCCAGGGCCTGGCTGGGAGTTCAGATCCCGTTGGAAAGCTCAGCAAAAGGAGAGATCCCTGTGCGCTCAGGGAAGGCCCCTCTCTAATTCTGGGGTCCTCAACCCCTGGGCCACGGCCTGGTACTTGTCTGTGGAAAAACTGTCTTCCATGAAACCAGTCCCTGGTGCCAAAAGGGTTGGGGATCGCTGCTTTAATGGCTCATCTCTGTTTCTGATCCCGGCAGTCTCTTAAATGGCACATGGGTGGCCTTTTTAAAGATTTTGAGATAAACAGAGTCCAGTATATAGGACACCTGGAGTGCGTCAGGTGCCATGCTAGGGGCTGTCCATGTGGAACTTCTGTGCCGCCCAGCAATCTTTAAAGTTTCCCACTGTGCCTGTGAGGAGACAGGCTGGGAAACTTACCTGCATGGCTGTGCTAGAATCTGAACCCAAATCTGAAGTTTCCAGAAAACTGCTTTGATGGGGCTTAGGCCCGTGGGAGAGGTGAACCCCCTAAACAACCAGCCGTTGACAGAAGGCCACCCTTGCAGGCCACGTCCCAGGCAGATGCCCCGTGCTGTGACAGCAGTTCTGCCTCCGGCCACGTACACATGTGTCTGCCCACTCTGCTGCTGACAACGGGCTATGACAGATGCATGCTGGAGGGGACATGAGCGTGATGTGTCTAAGAGGAGACGTGGCTTTGGCTGCAGGGACCCCGCCGGTCCCCAGCGCCAGAGCGTGTGGACTTCATCTGTGTCGTCACTGCTTTTTAACCCAGCCTGGCAGGTGCTTTTGCTGCGGGGAAGTGGGATGAGGGTCTGCACGTGAGGCTGATTCATTTTTGTGGCAGGAGACTGACGAGCTGTCTGAGGGTAAGAGGACGCACTCCGGCTGGCCGCCTCCAGGAGAGGGTCAAGCTGGTGGAAATGAGTTCAGTCACTCTGATGTGGGAAGAGGTGTCTGCAGGCCTTTCCCTTCCTGTTCGCATCACTCCTGGAGTCTTAAATCCTAAATTACTTTGCATTCAAAACAGATTTATTTTTCAAGTATCAGCCAATGGTCATTTTAAAAACTTTACTCAGAGTGGCCTTTAAAGAGCTCTGGCCACACTTGGGACTGCAAAGGATAGGGATTGGGACTGCGCACTGTCATTTTTCGTTTTTAGAAGGGTGGGTTTAATGTTCAGACTTCATCTGGCTGTTATGCCCACTATAATTATGGATAATTATCACGTCTTGCTGAGAAATCACAGTGAGATAGGGGCGACGCAGAAGACGACAAACTGACAGACACGTTCTCGCCTGGTAGATTTAGGCCCTAAATAGTTGTATTTAGATTGCAGTCATGGCGTGGCACACGCAGAATTCTCTCGTGCTGTGTGTTTTGTGGGGGTGGGGGAGTATCCCTAAAAATGAATCTAAAGCAACAAACGCCTTTCCCAACAGTACAAATGGGGGTCATCAGGAATCTAAAAGGTGGTAAGAAGAGGGGAAAGAAATAAATGAAAGGACTAAAAAGAAACTGAAAAGGAGGCTTTGTTTGTGGCATGCCCCTTGACAGAATATCAGTCTTTCAGTAAACACTGCAGGTGCCAGTGCGGCAGGCCCCTGGTTCCCATTCTTTAGTGCAGCAAATATTATCAAATGCCCACCTCGTGCCCAATTCCAAGCATGCCAATCTTTTAAAATAAGTAAAAATCCCTTTGTGTCAAATTCTGTTGCTGTACATGTTACAATCATTGATTGGTAAGACACATTTTTTT
Source organism: Mirza zaza (assembly GCA_008750895.1). Taxonomy (NCBI): domain Eukaryota; kingdom Metazoa; phylum Chordata; class Mammalia; order Primates; family Cheirogaleidae; genus Mirza; species Mirza zaza. Next base: position 137,180 of record VSMD01009155.1, on the reverse strand, counting down.
ATTATTTTTAGAGAAAAGGTCTCACTCTTGCCACCCATGCTAGAGTGCAATGGCACCATCATAGCTCAATGTCACTTGAACTCCTAGGCTCAAGCAATCCTTCTGCCTCAGCCTCCTGAGTAGCTGGGACCTTATAGGTACATGCCACCACTCTTAGCCAGTTTTTTAAAAAAATTGTTTTAGAGATGGAGTCTCACTAGTTATGCAGGCTGGCCTTCCAAAGTGCTGGGATTATAGGTGTAGGTCATAGTGTTCAGCCACGTTTTTTTAAATTAGAAGCATTAGATTTGTAAAGGTTAGTATGCTTTTTTACTCAGTGATTCAAATCCTGAAACAGACCCTGATAAGGACAGTTTTTAAAATACAGTGGAAGAATTTATGACATAGACTCAATCATGGCACTTGGCATCCTGTCCATTTCTGATGTGTGCCATGTACTGTTGGGGACCAGGGTTAAGTAAGAGAGGGGCCCTGCACTGAGAGGTGGGGTGAGGGCTGGGGCAGTGAAGGGCAGCGGGCAGGAGCCCAGATGGGTGAGATGGGGGAGAGGGTCTGTGGGCCTGGAACCAAACCAAAGCTGGGCACGCAAGAAGCCCACGAGGTCGGCAGTGGAAACATGGATGAGCCCGCAAAAAATAAGAGGCTCCACTCAGGTCAGCTTCTCACATAGCTTCCAGAGCCTCTATAGGCAGCAGATTGGCTTCTGCTCACACCCCCACAGTGAGCTTGACTCGAAGTGCTGTCACTTCCTAGCTGCGTGACCTTGGGCTTGTTTCTCAGTTTCTCTGTGCCTCAGTGTCTCATCTACAACATGGAGCCCATTCTTATAGGCTTGTTGTGAGGACTCCATGAGTTAATTCATTTAAAGTGTTTGGCACAGCACTTAGTAAATGTTAGACACTGGTATTCAGAGGAGTGAAGTGGGTATTTTTCATCTCTTACCCCACGTCCAAACCTCCCCCTCTCATGTGGCTCCTTTGCAGAAAGGGGGCCCAGGCAAGCCTGGGACTTAATCCTGAGGGAGGTAGGCAAAGGTACAGGACCACTCTAAGAGATGATTTGCAGGGCTGGTGGCCGTGTGGGGAAGGGTGGCTATCCCAGTGTGCTGCGGCAGCCAGACCGCCCCTGTGCTAACTTGGCATAACCTCCCTGCCTCACCTACCTGGCTCCTGCCCGCTGCTCTTCCAGTAAATTCCTGTGGTATGCAACCAACAGCTCCAAGTAGAGCCATGCTCAATGGTGGTGTCAAAACCACTGTCCACTAGAGACCCCAGGGGAGGGAGCACTGTGCTCTGAACCCCCTTAGACTGTGAGTGGGGTCAGCTCAGAGGACAGGCCTAAAATCCACGAGATAATAAAGAACGACCTCAGAGCACTAGGGCAAGACCCTAGGCAGAAATCCCTCAGCCTGAGCTCTCTGACAACTGCCCAGAGCAGCCAGGAGCATCTGGCAGATCCTTGGGAGTCCAGGGAAAACACACATTTGCCTCTGACCTTGGAGATGCAGGGGGTGGGAGGCCAGGGGTGGAGGAGATGACCTGGATCCTAAACCATGCTATTTTTGGTCTCCAATCCTCTATTACTGTTTTCTGCCAACTGCTTTCCTCGCAGGGAGCACGAGATTTTCCTTCGAGTAGGGCAAGGTTGTGTTTATCAACTCGTTGCAAATTACATGGTAAACACTGATCCCCTGGTTGAGGCAGTTACTGAGTCTCTTTGTTAGATTAATAAGATTACAACAATCCGGGCAGACTTTCAAGTGTTTATTTTCAAAACTCACATCCGAGGGTGGTAGGAACATAGTATCAGGCCTGACTGGATTCGGGTATTTGGATAGAGCTCATTTCTGTTCCAAGTGCCTGTTCTCCACATTCAAGAAGAAAAAAGGTCATTACTCCTCAACCTCTGACAAGCTATAGTCACGTACGCTATCGCCCGATTTCTATTCAACAAGTTCATGTTTCTTTTAGCACCTACGTGGTTGCCAGCCTTGTCCACTGACTTTAAATGGCTTTCACAGGGCAACCTTCACAGTGAGTCACTTCCTGCACACTTCAAAAGCGTTTGGGCAGGCAGACTGTCCGGTTTGTAACTACATGCATTTCAGTGAAATTTACTGAAAGTGAAGTTTCTGTAACATCCTGCTGACTTGAATTATTACATGACGGATGGCGTATCTCCCTGGCAAAACAGGCCACCTCCACCCCTCGGTGGCGCGAAGGAAGGCTGAGGGCTACGGCGAGGCACAGCGCAGGTGGCGGTCGGGGCGGCTGTCCTCGCCAATCTGCAGGGCTGTCCATCACTGGCTCCCTCGGATTCATGGGGTTGCCCTGTCCCCACATGAGGACTTCGGGGATAAAACAGTGACTCAGAACACTTCTGCCCTCCACCGGCTTGCATCTTCTGAGCACACAGCTGCTCAGAACCTTCCCCTCAGGCCCAGGCTACCTTTGCGACCTCTGGTTCCACCATAATCTCCTATGCCCACTGTCCTCCCACTATCCACAGCCCCTAACCCACAGCTTGGCTCCAGACTCCCTAAGGCAGCCTTACGACCCCTGGCTCTGAATGACCCCATCCAGTGCCCTCCGTGCCCCTCCCTGCCTCCTCCCATCCTTCCAGACCTGAGGACAGGGCTGCTCTTGGAGCTCAACCTTAAGCCCTGGCTCCTCCCGCATTCTGCTGCACCCAGCGCGGTCACAGGCAACCCCCCTGCCCCACCGGTTTTAGCCCTGACTGCATCCCTGTCTGATCCCCCCATGTGGCTATGAGCAGTTTGGGGGCATTTCAAATTCGTCTCTGTATCCTCTGTGCTGAGCTTAGGATGTATCAAATATTGGGAATTTAGTAAATGTTAAATGAGTGAATGGATGAATGAAGAGAAACATGAATGAATATGTTCATAGAGATACAAATGATAGCTTTATCCACAGGGTTTTTCAGCTTACAACAGTTTCATGGCCATGAATTTATATGATTCTCATACTAAGTTAGAAAGGTAGTTACCATTGCATGAATTTCATAAAGAGGCTAAATAATAATAACTCTAACATCTGAAGGCTGTGTATCAGGCACTTAATAAACATGCTCTATTAATCCTATAACAACTGTGCAAGGTGAGCAGTCATCTTTTACTGTTGGGGAAACTGAGCCTTGGCAACTTGTCGAAAGCCTGAGCTAGGATTGGAACCCACATCCTGGGACTCTAGAACCTGTGTTTAGTCCCTGATGCAATGTTGGCAGACAGGAGGATGAAGCCCATCCCAGCCAGATAAAGGGCCTGAGCTAAGTCCTGAAGGATGGAAGCAGACCAAGCAAGGGGCAGACGGGTTGGTCAGTGGGGCTGCCGTGGCCAAAGGAGGAGGGCAGGTGGAAGCAGGCAGGGCCAGGCTGGGGGGCTGGGACCTGAGGGACAGTGCAAGGTGTGGGCAGCGAGTGGGAAATGACCAATGCCCATGGCCAGGAGGGATCCCATCCTAACAGGACTCACATGCACCAGGGGCAAGGCACTGCATCTTGTCCGCAGTGGTTCCCATGTGGGTGGCGACTGCACACTGCAGGGCCTCTGAAGTATTCTTCTGAGTCAGTGGGGAAAGAGGCTGGAGGCAAGAAGGCGAGTTACAGGCTGTGGCAATAATTTGGACGAGCCATAAGGTGACCTACCATGGGTAGTGGAGTAGAAATAAAAATGGGGAAATAGGGGGGAGGGGGGTAATGGGCATTTATTGAAACCTTAAAATCTGTACCCACATAATATGCCGAAATAAAAAAAATGGGGAAACAAGTACGTGTAATGTTAAGAATATTTCCCAAGCTTTTCTCTCTTCCCCTCTGCTCTTAGCTCAAAGAAATGCCTCCACTGGAAAAAAATCCCCCCTTCTTTGCTCGTTCAGGCCTCTGTGGCCCTTGTATTTACTGTTCCCTCTGTCTCCGAAGTTCTTCCCCCACCTACCACCACCTATCTGGAGAACACCTGTTCATCCTTTAAGACTTTGTGATCCCCACTTTGTACACCTTGATACCTGGTATATACTTCTGTTGGGACACCAATGCCAGGGTAGTTTGTTTACATATCTGCCTCTCCTGGTAGATGGTGAACTCCTTAACGGTTGGGACTATTTTCATCTTTATGTTCCTGTATCTAGGGCAATGCTTGACTCATGGTAGGCAGGGTGTTGAAATAATGAATGAATGCATGCATGAATGAGTAAACAACTAAATGAATGAGTGAAGACACTGTTCTCTTCCCTCTTTTCCCACATCTTGGGACTCTAGAACCTTTGTTTAGTTCCTGACATTTTATTGGTGATGCCCAATAAAAGTAAGCTACACTTATTTTCTCTCAGACAACGTATTCATACTTTGTTTGAAAAATGCCTTCGAGTTAAACTTTGTTTTTGTAAAATTAATGAGTATGTCATTCAGCAAGTTTGAAACACCAAAACAAGCAAAAAATGTTTGGGTGCAAGGGCAAGGAAAGAAGAGGAGGAAGAGGACGTGTGATCTAGGGCATGGGAGTGGAGAGGCGTTCTGTGACAAGTGACCTCAGTCAGTTTTTTCTTCACTTTCCATTAGCCCACAAGAGGGACTGGTGAGAAAAGTGCTGGAAATGGTAAGGAACACCATGAAAGAGACGTATGATCATTATTCTGCCTGGTGTTAAAATATTGCCTTGTGAATTCAGTGCTAGCTTCCCATGCTCACCAAAAGAAAAAAGGATGATTTTAATATTAAATGTATTCCTTTCACTAAGACATACATTAATTAGGGAGAAAACATTTCCCAACATATAAAATTAAATCTCTTAATAAGCACAGGCTTTACAGAAAAGAAGGAAGTGCACGAAGACTAGCAGCATAACCTTAGATGTGAAGCCATCTGTGATTTTACAACAAGCATTTTTGCTAACTTGAGGTGGCATGCTGTTGTGAAATGTTAAATTAAATACCACTTAACATTATTATGGCTTCAAAAAGTAGTTACAGGCTTCAATGAGCACACTTTTATCACAAGAACACACAATCTAAAGCCAAAATAGTTCAGTTTAATGTGCCAAAAATATGCTCACCCCATACATTGTTAGAAAGAGCAATAGGAAAAGAAATCTAAAATTTGCTGCTATTTCATTTGACGGCAGCCAACATCTCCTGTCTTCCTTGGCAAGAAGTCCATTTTTCTATGCTGTATTTTGCACACAGAAATCTGCATAGACTGATTTGCATACCAAAAACACATTTGTAAAAGAAACTGTTTGCATAGAAGCCAGGGGGAGATAGGGTTGTCACTGTTGGCTTCTATACACACGCCACCCCCGGGGTACTTGCTTTTCACTTTCCTATGAGCTGAATTTCCCACAAAGGGTTATATACTTTATGATGCATCAAAAATTAAAGCAATTATATCCTGTATATATCCGAGAACAACCACAACAACAACAACACAGGCTAAATCTTTCCTTGCAAACTGCCTGTCAATTTTTTACTATGAGGCTGTTAATAATAATTCCAAGTGCTATAATATAGTGAGCTTTTATTATATACCATGTGTTTAACTTATTGTTTATTCTCATAATCAGTCTTCAAGGTAGGTGCTGTGGTTCCTGATTTTACATATGGGGAAACTGAGGCATGGCAAGGTGAGGTAACTTGCCAAAGCCAGGCAAGCCAGGAGTGGTGAAGCCAGGTTTGGAAACCTGGTCTGACTGCTCAGCCCTTTCCTGCCACCCCCACCCCCAACTGCCTCTCTCTTTCCCCAGTTGTGCTGCACATAATATCTTTTTCTCAACTCTACCAGCCTGGGGGTAAGGGGAAGTCATGCTGGGAGAGGGGAACTACTTTGGTTTCCTGGTATTTTTTCTGACCAGAACCTGGAAGCAGGACAACCCCAGTCTCAAGGCCCAGTGACGGTGCCCAGTAAACTAGCTCAGTGACAGACACGGGGTGAATGGGCAATGGCCTGTGATTCTGTGGGTGTTGAGGAGAGAGACGGATTGGTCACTGCACAAAGACCCTACATGGTAGTTGAGATGCAACGGAACCCTCCTGCTTGGTGCCCATGTGCTATCACCAATTCAGTGCCAGCCCAGCTGTATTCTTGGAAACACAGAATGGTTTTGTGTGTGCTTAATTATAATGCTACTTACAGAGATTTTATCAGCAGCAAATCAGATGCTTGATGTTTTTCTTAAGAAAAAAAATTGGTAGTGGCTCTTTGAAATTTGTTCATCTGATAAATCCTTTGGATTTTTCCAGTGTACAGCATTTGAAAGCAAATGGCCATTTCTGGAAAGTCAAGGGGGAAAAAGTGCAGAATTAAGAGACTGCAGATGTCTACAAAAAAGATTATAAACATTTACTTTCTTTTAAGATGTTTATTTTTGTGTTGTTTCTCACCTAGTTTCCTATTATCCATGAATCCATCATGTCCAAAGACTCCCGGCTTTGAGACCTAATTATGTATTACTCACTGTTAGAAAGCTGTTTTTCTGACACTTTCGGTAATAAATTCCTTTTGATGTGATGTACAGTAACTGTCTCATAGCAAGTTCCAGGCTAAAACAAGTAATGTGACAGCAAACTGCTTTGGTGGCAGACAGATCTGCTTTGAATTCTGGTTTTGTCACTACAGTTTGACTTTCCTTACTTAATCTCTCTGAGCCTCAGCTTCCTCATCTGTAAAATAGGGAAAATAATACAAGGCAGGTCCTGGTTGCCTACCTAATAGCCATTTCCCTCCCCTTCCTTATTAACAACAGATATAAATAAATTTTGTTTAGGTCACAATGTTGTTGATTCCAGCAGATGAGCTGCCTTGACCTAAGTACTCATTCCTATGTGCCAGTGATTGGCCTATAGGGTCTACAAGAAGGCATGTGACTTGATTCTGTCCAGTGAGGCTGAAAGGGAAATTAGCCAGAAGCTTCTGAGAAAGATTTTCCTCTCTGATAAGAAAGATAAATGAAGAGAAAGCCCATTTGCCTCCTTGCTTCTCACACTGGATGCTGCTGTTGAGACGTGATGTCGGTGCTGTGGCGGTCATGTTATGAACATGAGGGGGAACATTACTACCGTGTTTACCCGAAAATAAGACCTACCCATAAAATAAGCCCTAGCAGGATTTCTAAGCATTTGCACAATATAAGCCCTACCCCGAAAATAAGACCTAGTAATAGGCGTGGCTACGCAGCATATCTGCACAACACATGCACTTCGTCGCAGAGCAGTAAAGAAGATGAGCAGCCCGTCTCATCTGCCCCGTCGTGACAGCTACTATCCCAGAGGTGACCAGAAAGGTGCAGGCAGCCCCACCAACAAGGTCGGCTCCCCCTGTCAGGTCCCGACCATCCTGTGCGTGCTGCAAGCTGGGGCTTGGAGGGGAAAATAACACATCCCCTGAAAATAAGCACTAGGGTCTCTTTTTGAAGAAAAATAAATATAAGACCCTGTCTTATTTTCAGGGAAACACAGTAACACAGTAAAGATGGCAGAGCAGAAGGACCAAAAGGGTTTGGGTCCTTGGGGACAACACTAATCTATTGAACCAACCCTGGCTGACATACCTCCAGATTCTTGCTAAGAATAAATGTCTTTATGGTTTAACCTGTTGTGTATTGGGTTTTGTATTGCTTACAGCCAAAAAACAAAACAAAACAAAACAAAACAACCCCCCCAAATCCTAACTTAAATAAATACCAACACCACAAGATGGTATAATAAATGATATGTTACATGTAAAGTACTTAGCACAATACCTGACACAGTAAATAGCAGTAAATGGCTGCTACAAGTAATAGTAATAGCATTGATCAAATATAGGTAATAATTTAAAAGAACAAAAATATCAAAACACAAGACAGATAGGATGAATGGTACTGATTTAGCATGACAAAAAAGCTTTATACTCTTGGTAAAGGAGGGGTAGGGAGGCATTGAGGTATAAGACATTGATTACAGTGACAAATTCTAATATCTGGGAGTAAGATGCAACTCCAGCCCAACACAAACACAGTTGGAGATGAAAGAGCTGCGGTTCTTGGCCAGGTTTCTATCCACCCTCTCACAAACGGACAATCACCCTGTCGGCAGCTCCAATCCTTGTCTAAAGCCTAACAATTATGTGTATCTGAATTACCAGCCTTGCAAAGGGGCAGAGTACTTTCAACCCACAGAATTTCTTTCCAGAATACTAAATGTAGTATTTTCTAAAAACACATTTTATTTCTTTATGGCAGGAAAGATAAGCACACTGATATATAAGAATATGATTTAGGAATATAATTTCCTTAGATATAGTTTATCATTTTGGATCACTATGGTAAATCATAGGACTACATACAGTTTACACATGAAATCACCATATTTTTGAAATACAGCCTACAACAGCACAAAGTAAGAACAAATTACGACAACATGTGAAAGTACCTAGCATAATAGAGGTAATACCTCTATTATTATAGAAGTAATATAGTATAAAATAATCTTAAAGTGATCTAGATTTTTTTCATCACTCTATGTTTTAGCAAAGAGACAAATATCAAGATTACAAATTAACCCTGTGCATGGGGATGGGTATATTCACACCTAATGGTTGCAGAGCGCACTCTCTTAGGGATAGACACACTTAAAGCTCTGACTCAGGCAGAGCAAAGGCAATATATATAACCTAAACATTTGTACCCTCATAATATGCTAAAATAAAAAGAAAAAATAAACTTTGTATAAATAAATCAAACACACACACACACAAATTAATCCTGGGGATTAAACACACACATACACACACATACACACTCACTTCCATGTTCACCTATGTCTAGGGTCAGTGTATATCATCTGAAGGCCCTCTACTTTCTATTTGGCGCTATACAGCAAGCATTGGTTTTATATAGGGCCACGGGGCTTTACAAATCTTAGAATTAGTCATCATGTTCAGCATCTCTCTGATTAAAAAAAAATAGACATATAGAAAAAAATTCATCAAGAGTTGAAAGCAAAAGGGTATTACTATTTACTTCACAGTTAGTTAAATAAAACCACCAATTCCTGAACATTTTGGTTAGCTGAGATTTGCTTGTATGCTATATACACACGCCTCCTTCTTCCTTTACATTAAAGGGCAAATTTGGTTGTAGCTCAAATTTTACATTGTGATTTTTCAAAATCAATGATCTCTGCTTCACTACAGACTAAGATAGCATTCATTCCTTAGAGGCAGTTTCTACTCTTTACAATATGGTAGATTTCTTGATACTTGTTTGTATGGAATTTAATGTGACTGTGTCACAGCCAGCTGTTTACTTTTGTAGCTATGGTCATAACTGGATTTAGGAAGATAGAGTTAAGGGCTATACCTTTAGAAACAGATATTTGAGGTGCATTTTATAGCCTCATATTTGATAATACCTTCATTGAGATATAATTCATATATCATGAAATTTGCTTTTTTAAAGTATACAATTCAGTGGTTTTTAGTATATTCACAAAATTGTGCACCATCACCACTAATTCAGGAACACTTTCATCACCCCCCAAAGAAACCCTGTGCCCATTAGCAGCCACTCCCCACTCCTCCCTTCCCCCTCCACCCACCACTCTAGCCCCTGGCACCAAGGTACTTTCTATTTCTATGGATTTGCCTAATCTGGACGTTTCATATAAATGGAATCACACAATATGTGGCCTTTTATGTCTAGATTCTTTCACCAAGCATGATGATTTCAAGGTTCATCCATGTCATCGCCTGTATTTTATTTCTTTTTATGGAAAATAGTACTTCATTACTTTTTATGGTGAAAATATTCCATTGTATGGATATATGACAGTTTTATCCATTCATTAGTTGATGGAAATTTGGGTTGTTTCTACTTTCAGGCTACTATGAATAAAGTGTCTCATAACTGTTTTTATGGAGGTAAAATTCATATAACAATTAAACATTTTGAAATGTACAATTAAGTGGCATTTAGTGTTGTTCAACCACCACCTCTCTCTACTCTCAAAACTATTTTATCAACCTGGAAAAATAACCCATATCCATTGAATAATCAATTCCTGTCATGGTTTAAATGTGTCCCCCAAAGTTTGTATGTTGGAAATTTAATCCCCAATGCACCAGTCTTGAGAGTTGGGACCTTTAAAGAGGCGATTAGGTCACGAGGGCAGAACCCTCATGGATTAATGTCATTATTGCAATAGTGGGATTATTATCTAAAGAGATTTGTTATAAAAGTGAATTTGGGCCTGGCATGGTGGCCCGTGCCTGTAACCCCAGCTACTTGGGAGGCTGAGACAGAAGGATGGCTTGAGACCAGGAGTTTGAGACCAGCCTAGGCAACAGAGCAAGACCCTGTCACTTAAACAATTTTTTTCTTTCTAAAGCTAATTTGGCCCTCTCTTGTTCTATTGCTCTCTCCCTTTCTTGCCCTTCTGCCTTCCACCATGGAATGATGCAGCATAAAGGCCCTTTCAAGATACTGGCACCATACTCTTGGACTCCCCAGCCTCCAGAACTGTGAGCCAAATAAACTTCTATTGATTATAAATTACCCAGTCAGTGGTATTCTGTTAAAACCTCACGAAACAGATTAAGACACTTCCCATTCCTCCCCCACTCACCCACTCATCTGTTTCCTGTCTCTGTGGACTTGCCTGTTTTCGATATATCATATAAAAAGAGTCACACAATATGTGACCTTTTGTATCTGGCTTCTTTAACTTAAGATAATGTTTCAAGGTTCATCCAAGACGTAGCATGTATCAGTACTTCACTCCTTTTTATGGTTGAATAATATTCCCATTGTATATGCCACAATGTGTTCTTCCACTCATTAATTGATGGATATATGGACTGTTTCCACATTTTGACTTCTTAGGATAGTTTAACATCCCTGCTATCATTACCCTAGTCCAGGCTACCATTCTCTTTCACCCAGATTACAACAATATTTTAACCACTTCAGTACAAGCGTCGGCAATAGTCAATAGCCACAGATGAACGCGCACAGCCACTTTAGCTGACAGCTGTGATATGACTTTTCTAATTTTTCATTTATCAAAATAAAATTGTGAACATTTAAAAATAACATAATAAAAACATATATGTATATGTTACCTATTCTGATTTATGTTACAAGTAAAGCTGCCTGTAAAGTAAAACAAGCTTTCAGTGCTTTAAAGCTTTCCTCATCACACAAGAGCAAAACGGATTCCTTGTCAATGCATAGCACAAACTATCGTGCGGACTACAAGTGCTGGCTGTGGGCAAGGTTTCGCAGCCAGTGAGCACCATACTGAAGTGGTTAAATCACCTCTTTCCCCTCTACTCCATTTCTCTCCACCAACAACTCGAACATCATTCCATACTTAAAGCCCTTCAGAGATTTTCCAATAGCTTTAAGAATACTCTTAAGTTCAGATCATTAATATGAGCTACAAAGCCTGGGACGATCCTCTTCATGTTTTTCTTTCCTACTTCATTTTACATAACCCTCTCAGCACCTGAATGTCTCCAGCCAAAGTAAACTTCTCCCAGTTCCTCAAAACTATCAGGCTTTCTCCTTCTTCAGGGCAGGTGCGCATGCTCTGCCCACTGCCATGTATTTTCCCCTTGCCAGTCTAATTCCAGCTTACCTTCTAGTTCTCATTTTAAACATCACTCAGATCTCCAATCTTACAACACCCTATACTTCTTTGTAGCACTTTGCACAATTGTAACTTATTTTTCCTACTAAACTGTAGGCCTCACAACGGCAGGGTCCATGTATTATGCTCATCACCTTCTGCTTAGCACAATGCTTCACACGCAGTGGATGTCGATGGGTAGTATTATAGACTGGGACATGGGCAGAATTATCAAAATGCTGCTAAAATTGTGGATACTCTATCATTGAAGTTCTCAAAAATATGCTAACTGAAACACACACACACATAGCTATAATCACTGTGTAATACAGTCCCTACTCACACATCCACCCAAATAAAATTCAGAAAAACAAGACAGAGTCTTCTAAATGATATTAAAATTTAAATTTCCTTTCTAACAATTCCTTGCTCATGATTACAAAAATAAATGATCTTTAAGACCACAAAAATCAAGCACACTGGCTTGGTTGCCTATCAGATGGCTGCCTATCAAAATGAGATCTCAGACCACAGTGATTATTCTTGCCTTTGAAAGGCTCAAAATAAATTATTTCCAAAGACCACTTATGCAGCAAGGAAAAATACTAACAGTAACACCTTGGTTCTTTCCCACCTTTATCATGTGGTATTAGCATGTAAATATGGTCTTTGTTTTTCAAGATTTTATCTACTTCTTTTATTCACTTCTCAAAGGACAGATCAATTGGGTGAGATTACAGTTCTCTATCATGAAATTAATTTCATATACTTGAGAAAGCTATAATACTTTAATCACCACCTGGGGGAAAAGATAAATCGCCTAAGCCAGCTTCCTCTGCTGTAGAAACTAAAGATTCAAGGAGGAAAAAAAGGAAAATATGATAGAATAAAGCCTTTTGTTGAAATTGCAATATCACACACATACACAAAAAAAATCAAAAGCCTGCGTTTACGATCAATCCCCTCAAGTTAGGACTGAGGTACTGACTGATGTGGAAAATGACTTAAATATTAAGTACTTTGCAGTTTGATTATTTCTAAACAACTATACCAGTGCCATAAATTTTCCACAACTGAGACACATTACAAATTTCCCATTGGTACAAAATTAGTATAGTTTTATAGTATATACGAATAGAAAAATTTTTAGGCACAATTTTGAGGTACTATAAAAAACAATTTAAGTAAAGGATAGTTATTGGTTATATTAAGGTGTTAAGCTGGAACAATGAAAAAAATGTGGACTTTGATTCAGACTGTATCATTTACCAGCTATATGACTTTAAGCAAGTTACCTAGACTCTAAGCCTGTTTTATACACAAAATGGACTACTTCAAGAATTGTTACAATTATATGAGAAAATGAAATACAAAGATACCTGACAATACCAGATGTATACTATGGCTTTGATAATTCTAATACATACGCATGATTTCACAGAGTGCTAATTACAGGTGCAGGGGAAGGAATAACCTCTATGGGTTCTTAGTTGGAATGAACCCCTATTATAAGAGACAGACTAACAAGAGAAAAACAGTTTATTAACATGTATATTTCACACATACATGGAAGATACCCAGAGAATGTAAGTTCTCAAAGAGGCGGCTTTGAAATCTAGCTTGTATAGCATCTTCAACAAAGAATAGTGAATACTTAAGAGAAAATTTAGGAAAAGGACTTTGAGTCTTCAGGGGAAGCAATTTGGGGAAAGGCAAATGGCAAGTGAAGGCTAGGTAGCAAAGCTTGTTAATATAAATTCCTCTAGTACCATCTCCAGTCCAGTAAGGATCTAAAGTTTTCTTCAGTGGTTAACCTTTGCAAGGTGTCTTTTGTCTTTGTAAATCTACATCCTATTTTTAGGCAAATGGAAGGCAGAGAGCTCACATGCATTTGTTTCTTCTGGTCTTCAGCTCAACAATCCTTCATATTTTGGGGTGGCATATTCTGGTCTCCCACATAGGCAGGGTAAAATGCTGAATACAAACTTAAATCATTCCAAAGGAATACTAGCTAGGAAAAAACTCTTAATGATTTTGAACTCATGTTATCTTTACTTAAATTACCTTTTATTTTTTATTGTCAGCTATCCAGGCCCCTATTTATTCAAACAGACATTTGTAAACCATAAAAACAAAAAAAGAGGTGAATAGAACTGAATATGAAAACTGTTGAACCAAACTAGGTAAATCCATCTTGACCAGATTCATGACAGGCAGAATTATGCCATATGGTTTTCCTTAAATTATACTTCTCTAAACATACACGGGGTATATTACAAAAATTATCTAGTGTTATCAACAAAACAATGATGAAATACCACAGGCCAAAACAAGTGGTTTCTTACTACCTTGAAATCCATAGTTTTGCAGCAATTTGCTAAGTTATATCACTGACAGAAAGTAATTTACTTAATAAATTGTTGACCAAAGAAACTTCCCCTACTGTATAAGAGACGATAGACAGAAATATACTGGTTTTAAAATTCTGCAAAAATAAATCTGCACAATTAACTTGTATTAGATTTACCATTCTCCTTAACTGAGAACTTTTCAACAAACTTAGACACTAACTTCCTAAGGAAAACTGAATTGTCTTAACAACAAATAATGATCCTTCCCAATAAGCAAAACAGAGGCACTAAATATAAATTTCTTTCCATCTCATTCACAAGTTCTGACTTTTTCCTACAAACTCTTTATTATCCATTCAAGACAGTTCAGATATACTTAAACCTAGACACTTTTTAACTTGTTAGCCACTAAACAGTTTACTATTTTCCCCCCAAGATATAAAAAGCTACAGAGAATGGAAAACATGCCTTATAACTTGTAAAAATTTTGTGAACCTCAACCATTGTAAAGATCACTGAAACACCTACCAAATTAAGTACTTATTACCCTTAAAGTGAGATTTTTCCTTCCAAAGTCACCCAAACCATTTTCAAATATTCAACAAAAAATTGTTGCAATTTGCAGGCTTTTGGTGTATGTGTTTTGTTTTGTTTTTTAATGTCAGGGTGGTATGGTCTTTCTCTGGATGTCTGGCTATTGAGAGCTGAATTATACAAAAGAAATATTTGGAGAATAGGTTTTCCTTTACATATTTATTCCTAGAGCCTGCCCTTCCTCTCATTTTGGCTTTCCACACGGATCCAATTGTAGCATCCCTGGAGAGAGCTATGTTCTAATCAGGAAGATAAGGGACAAAGCAAAATGATAAAATGCAGACTTTCTCAGTCTCTTTGAAAACAGTGAATACATTCTATCTGACAATGTCACAATTTAACTTTTAATAATTTTTACCTGTAATGGACATGAACAGGAAATATGCAACGAGTCCTTCATCTACTCAACAGGTGCACAATTTCTATTAAGATGAACACCACGTACTAGAATTTCACTTTGTTCCCCATTCCATACAGTTGTGCTGACCTTAAAACCTCATTTGTAGGCTATTCAATAGTCATGCTTGGATAATCTCCACAGAAATGGCAAATCAAAGGAGATACAATCTAGAGAGGCTAAACTACCATAACATTACTTTCTGCTAAGAATTCTTTCCTTATAATTGTTGAAAAGCTATTGAATTAAAGCAACCATGCCAACTCCCCAAAGATAATGGTTCTAACCCTCTAACGAAACGTTTGCAATCCTCCTGGACTGCCAAAAAAGGAATCAGTTTAAAAACAACTCTGACTGCGTATGAAGTCATCTGTCCCAAACACGTTAACAATTTACACACTAGCATTGTTTGCACGCAATTCCCCACGTGAAGGAAATCCAGATCCATTGTGGCTATAGTCGTTCAGAAATCCACGCCTACTTCTTTTTCTTCAGGGATTCTGGCGCTTGAGCCACGGGAGGGCGAGGCAGCTTGAAGTACACCTTGACCGAGTCGTAGATGAACCACTGCAGGGCCGTCAGGGTGCCGATCATGATAATGCGAGCGAAGAGGCCTTTCCACACGCCCACAAACCCCAGTTTCTGGAGGACCCCCAGGGCCGTGCTGCCCTTCTCCTTGTTCAACACAGACACCACGGAATCTGCGGGATGGGACACGATGGCGCAGAAGACGCCAGCGATGTAGCCGGCCACGAAGGTGACGCCCAGCTGCTCGGCCTTGGTGCACTGGCTCTGCGGCTTGGGCACGACGTACTTGTAGAGCGCTTCCACCGTGCGCTCGAAGCAGGCGAACTTCATCATGGTGTAGGGGATCTGCCGCATCCACAGCGGCGCCACGCCCTTGTAGAAGGCCCACAGGCCCTCCTCGCTGTACATGCGGGGCGCGGCGGCCCGGAGGGTGCTGGCGTAGCCGGGCTGCGTCTGCACGCGCACCTTGATGGCCTCCATGGGCGCCAGGGCCATGTCGGCGAAGAACTCGGCGCTGGCCGAGGCGGCCAGGTACAGGCCGGTTCTCCACAGGTAGGCCTTCTCCGGGCCCAGCAGCTCCCCGTACTGGATCTTGAAGACCTCGTAGAGGCCGAACTTGAAGAGGCCCTGCAGGGAGTAGCCGAAGAAGGTCGGGGCCCAGCCGCGGGCCAGGCCGCGCAGCCCGTCCTCGCGCAGCGTCACGCCGAAGCCGCTGAGGATGCCCCGGTACTTGCCGGGGTCCACCTGCATGCGGCACTTGACCAGGTCCAGCGGCACGATGGCCGTGTGCGTCAGGCCGCAGCTCACCATCCCGCCCAGGCCGCACAGCAGCAGGTACTTGCTCGAGCCGTACTCGAAGCTGTACTCCTCCGCCGCCGCCGCCGCCCAGGGCCCGCCCCGGCCTCGGCCCGCGCTTCTCGCCCGCAGGGCTCGGTAGCCGTGGGCGTCGAACATGGCCACGCTCGGGCCCCTACACACCGCTCGCAGGAAGGCCTCTTCCCGTCCGGGCGCACTCCCGGGGGCCGCGGGAAGGCGCCAGGCGTCGCCAACCTAGCCCGCACGCCCGCCACACCAACGGTCCCGCCAAGGGTTTTGCCGCGCTCGCCCGCGCCTGCGCAGCCCGCGCCGGACGCCGCGAGTTTCGGTGGGCCGCCCCGCCCCTCGGGAACCTTCGGGCCAATGGGCGCCTGGTAACGCAGGAACCCCGACCTTCACCCCGCCTCGGCGGGCATTCAGTGTCCCCATCTTACCTTGGCGGGTGGGTGGGGCTTTCGGGTCCCAAGTGGGTTTTGTCCGGGGTAGCTGCCTAGTCCTCTACAAAAATCCTAAAAAAGTAAACAAGCAAGTACAAACACGAGTAAACACAGGAATAGGCAAGTAAATAGATGAGGAGGTGGGTGAGGGGATGAAGAGTCTCCATGCACTGTTGCCTTTCTGGCGTCCTCACCCAGCTGTGCCCGCTTAGGGTAATGGTCATCTCCATGGCAGCAGTGTTCTATTCGGGAATGGGCCGAGAGAGCCAGGAACCTGGCGTTGGAGGCCCGTTTCTGTGGCTTCCAGCCTGACATAACATTCTCAGTTGGCGGAGGGGGGATGACATCTTCCCCCAACTCTCACACTCCAACAGTTGTAGCGAGGGCCTGGGAAGCATGGAAGTAATGATTAAACTGGGGGTAGGTGCTGATTATTTTCACTCATTAGGTACTTTGTCATTGACTACTGAGTCCCTGGCATGATTTTGGAGAATATTAAAGTGAGTCAGAAACTTTTTCTTCTCCTAGGAAGCTTGCATTATTGGCCTGAACTACGTGACTCCAGGTGTAAACCAGTAGTATACGATGATTCATTCATTCATTCCCTATTGTGTGCTGGGCCCTGTGCTGAGTTAGGGGTTTAGCAAAGAACCAGACATACTCCTGCTTACTTCTGAAGAAGATTTTTTAAAAGTCAGTATTGTGATAAGTATTGTAATAGAATTTGAATAAAGTTCTGGATGAACCATGAGGGGGCAATTAATTTTGCTTGATGAGGTTCAGAGGACTTCCCAGAGGAGGTGACAGTGTAGCTGGGTCTTGAAGCACAATAGGAGTCTGCCCTGTAATGAAAAATGGAAAGGTAATTTCAAATTAAGGGAAACCTAAGGGCATGACCTATTGAGGAGAGATGAGTAATTCAACAGGATGGAAATTAAGTGTTGAGTCTGGAAAAATAAAATTGGGTCAGATTAGAGAAGACCTTAATGTCTTGTTCAGGACTTTGACTTTTATCCTATAGAGCCAGCCAGTATTTCTTAGAAGGGTAATCCACACCTGCATCAGAGTCACCTGGAGTGCTTTATTAAAAATCTGAGCTCACACTCCAGATCCTCTGAATGAGAATCTATGAGGGTAGGAATCTGTGATTTTAATAATGTGGATTCTTCACTAAACTTCACTAAGGTTTGAAAATCACACATGACAGTATGTGGGTGATGGGAAGTCAGGTTTTTTTTCAAGGTTTTCTGATCAAGAATTAAGTACTTGTATCCTGAATTGGGTGTGCATTGAAGGAGATTGAAAAAATAATATTAATTATACCCTCATAAATTTGTAGTTGGGAAAGACTCCTGCAACAAAAGACAGATTAACAAGAGAAAAATGAGCAACTTTATTAACAAGTGCAGTGCACGTCACACAGGAGAAAAGGAACTCCAAGCAGTGGCTTAGGAGTTTGGTTTATATAGGATATCTAACAAAGAACAATACATTTAGAGAAGTGACAAGACATAGAAAAACTTGTCCCAGGTTCCTAGAGGCGGGAAAATGTGGGAAGGTAAATTTATGGGGAAACTAAGGAGTAAAGTCTCCTCAGATTCCTCTGGCACTGTCTCTACTGATGAAGGTTGTAAAGGAGACTTTATATCCTGTCTTTAGGCAGAAAGGGGAGAAGACAGAAAGACCTTTTGTCTTTGTAATTCTCTGTCCTAGAGAGCTCCCTGTATCTGCTGCTTAATTGTCGTTAGCACAAAAAAGAAAAATGTTTGCCAAAGAAGAATATTTTGAAGTGGCACATTCTGGTTTCCTTCAGTATACACCTGTGAAAATTTATCAGGCTATATACTTCAGATTAGAGCACATTACATACTTTATTACATACTCTATGCCATAATTTTTTAAAAAGTTGTCTGGTATAAAATTCTAACCCCAAACTACAGATGATGGCCACGGGGAGAACAGAGGCAGATGCAGGCTTTCTTAATCAACAAGTCCTTTTTTGAACTCCTGTCCTTAGTGTAGTTTTTTACCAGGAATTTTGTTATTAAAGAGAAGACAGTCTCTTATGACTGTCCTTGAGTCATAAGAGAACAATGAAGTGTTAAAGTATCCCATGCTGACTAAATTAGGGCATCCCAAAGTATGTTCCTGGGAATATTGGTTCACTTGAAAAAGGTCTGTGGTCAAACAAGTTTGGGAAGCATTTCACACTAGAACATGCATTCTCTGCCATGGTAGTATCATCTCCAAGGGATGGAATGGTTCTGAGGGGGCAAAAAAAAAAATCTTAGTACGGAATTCGTAGCCTTCCCACAAAAATCTTACTCCTTAGCATTTAATTTGGGAGGGATGTGGAGGGAAAGGAGTGATTAGGAAAAAGTCTAAAAAGGTTTCTGGGTGAGGGAAGGCCTATGATGAATAAAAGGTTGAGAAACACTGCCTTAGAACTTGCTCTTGGAGATTCATGGGACACATTAACATATTAAAGAGTGAGAGGTTTTATAATAAAAACACCTTTAACTTTGTTAATTTAGGGTTTCCTAATTTTCCTGGACCTCAGATCCCCTTTTTAATATCATATTTATTTGCATCTCACAGACCTAGGCTTTCATGGAGTATATTTTGGGAAATGCTAGACTCTATCACAAATGGAGTTTAGAGAAAACAAGGAGTAAAGGGGGCCAGTAGTGATAATAGCAGCTACCATTTATGAGCCCTTAGGCCTCTATTTCCTAAGGGTACAACGTGGAGGTTTTCTTAAACTTTACCAGGGGTCACTGTCTGCTTTGTGAAAGCAGAGGTTAAATCAATTAATCTAATTCCTATGAGATACTTATTCTGTACCATTAAAATATTGTTAAAGAAAATGTATTTTCTTTTACAAGTTGAAGAAAACGATCAAGTAGTCTTCAGGACAAAATTTTCTTGGACAATTCTAAGTTCAATAATGTTTTAGTCCATTTGCATTGCTATAAAGGAATACCTGAGTCTCGGTAATTTAAAAAGAGAAGAGGTTTATTTTGCTCACTGTTCTCCAGGCTATACAAGAAGCATGGTGGCAACACCTGCTTCTAATGAGGGCCTTAAGTGGTTTCCACCCATGGCAGAAGGTGAAGGGCAGCCAGCTAGAGATCTCATGGAGAAAGAGGAAATGAGAGAGGGTGGAGATGCCAGGCTCTTTTTAACAACCAGCTCTCCCAAGAACGAATAGAGCAAGAACTCACTTACTGCTGTGAGGACAGCACCAAGCCAATTCATGAGGGATCAGCCCCCATGACCCAAACACCTCTCATTAGACCTTACCTCCAACATTGGGGATCAAATTTTATCATGAGGTTAGGGGGAGTCAAATATCCAAACTATAACAAATAACTTTACTAAAACCCAGTTATAAAGTTAGTAACAACTAAAAGCAACCTTTAAGAATACTTTACCATTAAAGAGCACACAACCACCACTATTATTTCTTTGGTAATTACATGATGTTAGGCAACATTTCTGTCTTGAAATCATCCTTATACTTTTCCTGTGTTTTTCCTGCTAACTCAAGTAGACCTTTCCTTTCCACAAGGCCAGATGTAGACTTTTTGTTCTCTTATTTGTTATACTTAATGAGAAAAGAGTGAAAATGTATTACTTTATTCATTCATTCAACAGATTTTTTACTAAGTGCCTATTATATGCCAGGCACATTTTGAATTATTAATAATAACCAAAGCAGAGCAAATATCTCATCCCCAAACAGAATTTTCATAAGCTCTGAAATGTAATCAGAGTACTTAAATAAAACAATAATAAACTCTCATTGAATACCTACTCTTTGCCAGTTAATTTAAACATCTCTAATCCTACAACAATTGTGCAAGATAATCTTTCCCTTTTTATAAATATGGAGTGGTAGACATGTCTACCTTAAAGCCAATTGCCCATTCCTCTTTGCTAACAGAACCGTTACTTGTTCAGGTATCTGGGATATTCTTTGATCTCTACATCATATTGGCTTACTTCCTTCTCATGACATTTTAATTTGCATGTAGGGTATTTGATTTTCAGCCATAAATACTTAGGTCCATTAATGGTTTCTCTACTCTTAATTACACAAAATATATCCATGCAAGATGTCCTTATCCCTATGTCCATGTCATTGTGTGTACCCTTACACC
This sequence comes from Mirza zaza, assembly GCA_008750895.1. Classification (NCBI taxonomy): domain Eukaryota; kingdom Metazoa; phylum Chordata; class Mammalia; order Primates; family Cheirogaleidae; genus Mirza; species Mirza zaza. The sequence goes on along the minus strand of VSMD01009155.1, from coordinate 116,276 downwards.
TTCCTCTGCCAATTCATGCTGTCTTACAGAATCAGGTACAAAGCATGTCTGCCAGAAAACTTTCCTTTATTAATTCACCTCCCTTGTGTTTTTGTGATAACTACAGTGTTTAAATGGTTTACCAGACATTAATTTGTATTTAATCTGGACTCATAAAATTGCCTCTTTTTTTTTTTTTTAAGTCATCAGCAATGTTACCTGGAAAAATTGCCATTTTTTAAACTGTGTAGAAAATACTTCTGATGAGATTGTAAGAATATTGCTTACTTTGTTTACATATCATCTCATGGTACAGTGTTCTATCCAGTATTCAGTGGGTATTGGCCAATTTACTGTAGGGGCCAAGGAGAGAGAGTTCCCCTTGGTCCTTTGAAAGTTTGCTGAAATATCTACTCACAAAGCCAGGTTAATTAGAAAAAAAGATATATAAATTTATTTACTGTATATATAGCCTTCAGAGGACCCAAAAATCCAGGGAAATTGTCCATTTTTATGCTTAGGTTTAACAAAGTATGAACAGCCATTTAGAAGTATGATTGAACAAAAAGGGAGTGATCTAATACTAATAGAGTAGGGAAGTCCAGCAAAGCCTGGCTAGATTCTTCTTGGCCTCTCTGAACATGCCTTCCTTCCTTTTGGGTATGGGGCAGGACCATCTCTGGAATGGGGGTCTTATTACCCACAAACAAGTAGGTCAGATAATTTCTTTATGGCCAGTTTTTACACAGAAAGGCAAAGGGAAAGATAGAGTAATATTTTTAGGTTTTATGGCTGGCTTTGGGGAAAAGGGATCTGGTTTCCATGACCCATCTTGGAGAAGAGGGGTTCTAGTTTCTATGGCTAGCCTTGGGAGAGAATGGGACTGAGAAACAGGAAGGCAGGAGAAGGTCAGACAAAAACTTTTGTTTCTGAGGCCTTCATTTTGGGGTATTATTTCCAGAGTCCAAATATGACTTATCAGTGAGAATGAACCGGAGTAGTTGCCTGAATTATTTTCTCAGCTTTAACATACAGACTTAATCAGGTGACTTCACCCCCATAGTGAATCTCTATATTCACTCCATGAGTTTGGAGAATACTGTTTTTGGTACATTGTTTTGTTTTAAAGCATATGGAGGTCATTGAAATTAATAAATTTAATGTTAGGAACTTAATCGGAAAGGGAATTCAATATTTATTAAATACTACTATGTGTCACTACAAAGCTGTTTGTACTCACAACACCTCTGACACCAAATGTGTGGGTTTTTTCCATACCACCAACCAATTCTGCAACTCCCCAGACACCATCTGAGTACCCTGTGATTCAGTCCAATTTTAACACTAACTACTTGGGAGTTAGCGTCAGACCCCACAGGTTAAGGGCTCAGTCCTACAAGATGCCCCCATCCAAACACCAATGACAAGTCCAGGGCTCCCACATTTCTGATCTACTGCCTATAAATTGGAGGTTCCCACAATCCCTTCCTCAAGTTCGATAATTTGCTAGAATAGCTCACAGAACTCCAGAAAACACTTTACTTACGTTTACTGGTTTATTATAAAAGATACACTCAGGAACAGTCAAATGGAAGAGATGCATAGGACAAGGTAAGAGGGGAAGGAGTATGGATTCTATGCCCTCTGAGAGTCATTACTTAGGCATGATTGATTAAATCACTGGCCACTGGTGACTAACTCAATCTCCAGCCCCTACCTCCTCCCTGGAGGCGAGGGTGGGAGCTGAAAGTTCCAACCTCATAATGATGCTTTGGTCTTCCTGGTGACTGGTCCCTCATCCTGAGATTATTTGGGGGACCCCAGCCACCAGTCATTTCATTAGCATACAAAAAGACACTATTATCACTTGAGAGATTCCAAGGGTCTTAGAAGCTCCTGTCAGGAACTGGAGACTAAGGCCAAATATAACAAAAAATGTTCCTATCACCCTTATTACTCAGGAAATTACAAGGGCTTTAGGGACTTTGTGCCATGAAGACCAGATGTATATTTCTTGTTGTATCACAATGTCACAGAGAGATTCTATAATATAGTGGGAAAAGTCACAGAGCTTTGAGCAGAAACAAATTTCAAGTTTCACTTTTTCTTCATTTCTTTTTTCAGAGACAAAGTCTTGCTCTGTTGCCTGGGCTAGAATGCCATACCTCCTAGGCTCAAGCGATCCTCCTGCCTCAGCCCCTCATATAGCTGGGACTATAGCGCCACCACACCAGTTAATTTTTTTCTATTTTCAATAGAGATAGGGATGGGGTGAGGGGCTCAATAGCCACTACATCCGGCCTCCACCTTTTTTTCTAGCTGTGTGACCTTAGACAAGTTATTTAGCCTCTTCTTGAGCTTATTTTTCTTTTTTGAATCTGTAATTTGGGTTAATTATAACTATCTTTTAGAGTTATAATCAGGAGAGCTAATGTGCACACGTGTGAGATAATGTGCATAAAGTACCTAGCTCAGTGCACGGTAAGCAGTCCATGAATGTCCATTCTGTTATTCAGCCCCCTTTTCTGGCCTTCCTTGATCCTCACAGAACTCATGTCTCTGTGATGCCTGTCTCTGCTCTTTCCTTTCTGCGCGAATGGATGAATCAGTTAACTAAATGCCTATAGACTTTGATGATTTGGTACAGGAATTGAAGAAATCATAGCTGGAAGAGATGTGAACTTCTTTGACAATGCCCCAGGATGTGTCAAGGCATAAAATAACTAGGACAGAGATTGTTCACCTGTGGCCCAACAGCCTGAGCCACAGCAAAAAAATAATACAGAGAATCAGGCAGCCTTCTTCTTTTTTCAAATAAACCCTTGCAGCCTAGTGCTTTATTCAGTTGAATTCCAACTATGGTGACCAACTCATTGTGGTTTGCCCTGGACTAAACTGGAAGGTTTTAGCACTAAAAGTCCAGTGTCCCTGAAACCCTCTCAGTCCCAGGCAAATCAAGACAGTTGGTCACCAAACTTTTAGGAGCCTGAGCTATGCCCACGGCCTCTAGCCATTGACAGTGTGCTGCAGTATAAGAAGCACAGGCTTTGGAGCTAGGCTTACTTGGGTGCAAATCCACTTCTGGCCATGACTTTTTGTAGAGTTTATCCAATTTTCTTAACCTCAGTTTCTTTATTTAAGAAATACATCATATTCTTTCCTGAATTTATAATAACTTCATATTATTAAATGATAGCACATTGCTTGCAATAAAAGTTAGTGCTTTCCTTCCTGACCTCCTTATATTTAAGAGGAGTAAATACCTATCAATGAAGGGAGGTGCCCAGCAGGCAGCAGGGGGCACTGTTGCCATTATTCCATTGTTTCATCTCACCTCAAGGGACCACCCCCTTCCTCACACCAAAGGAATAGAGCTTTAGTAAGCCACTGATGAAAGATGGCCAAACTCTAAACCCACACTTGGTTTTAACTTATCTAAATGTGTCCCACATGCTCACAGTGATGTTAAGGGTGTATCCGGACCATTTTACATGTTGTACATTAATTTATAATCCTCCTCACTCCAGGAGGTTTATGAGGTGCCAGGGGATCAAATGTTTATTCTTAGAATTATTCAACCCCAATCACCTAATTATTCTGAAGAATTGTATACTTTTTTATTCTTTTTTTCTTGACCAGATTGGAAACAACGATAGACATTCAACTGAGATTTATTTGTAAAACTCTGACAGATTGGGAATTACAGAGTTCCTTAAACTGTCTCTTAAAATAAATATTTCTGATTTATCTGGCAAATTAAAGAGGAAAAAGCAACAATCCTCAAACTGATTAAACTAAGTAAGTTTAACCATGTTTAAAGAAAATGTTGTGGGCGGTAATAATCTCTATGCTTAGGAAAAAACTGTTCATAACAAATCTTCATGCTGTTTTTTTGTTTAAGGAATTATTTGTGCAAAGCAACATTAGTGCTCCTAGTGGTAGTAATTATTTACCTGGGGTAGGTTCCGGGGAAGAAGAAGAGCATTAATCAAATATTTTTAAAATTAAATGTCCAGAGTTCTTAATAATATTAATTATCAGAGGGATTCCATTTATCAAGCAGCATGTACATAATTGACCTGTGCCCTCTGGTTGAGCTCTTAGGCAGATCTGATGGATTATATATCACAGGTATGCTGTAACCTTAGTAAATAATTATGCCTTTCTTTCTTTTCTAGTTTACACAGTATTGTACAGTAGTAGTGTACAGTATTGTACATTATCTAACAAGATAGATGAAAATATTCTTATAAAATAACGTTAATACATTTGAAGATTTAAAATGCAAACTAGAGTTTAATTAGACTTTTCTAATTGATGGTATTCTAATAGATAGATATTTTCAATTCTATAACATGAGAGTGTTTTGATCTCAGTAGAAAGGCCCTACGTGGCAAAGAGTAGAGATTCATGTTAGTGAAGGTTAACATCTCACCAACGTGAAGGGATGTATGAATGTGGTACACTCCACATGAAGATGATGTAACACCTCAACTTGAGCTGCTGTTGAAAACCTTGTCTTTGGAAGTAGAGGAGACTGAGCAGACAAATCTCTCTTGTATTTCTGCCCAATAGAAATATAGCACAAAAATATATATGTATATAAAATTTTCTAGTAGCCACATTAAAAAAGTAAAAAGCCACATTAAAAAATGTTATTTAACTCAATATATCCAAAATACTATTTCAATATGTAATCTATATAAAACTGTTGAGATATTTTGCATTCTTTTTCTGTACTATGTCTTTGAAATCTGGTGTGCATTTTATACTTTCAGCACATCTTAATTGTGGCCACACTTCTACAGCCACAGAGGGTAATAACTACCGTACTAGACAGCTTGAGTTTAATCTATGCTTGGAGACCCTGATGCCACTGTGTAGGTGAATCAAATCTTGTGATTGGAGGTGACCCCAGTTAATAGATACTACTTCCTTCTCATCTCTCTTCCCTTTGCCCCTCCTTCCTTCTTGATACCATGTAATGCATGCTAACCATGTTGCCAGATATCATTCACAGTGCTGGGTATTCTAAATGCATTATCTCATTAATCCTGCAAGAGTCAGAGATTCCACCTTATAGTTAAAATAAATGAAATAACCAAATGATGGCAATATAGCATAGCTCAGACTTGGAGCTTCTTCATATGTCTTCTGTCATTGCCTATATACCTTGGTAAGACATTTCTTAACTCTAAGTGTTATAATGTTAAATGGACACAATGAAAGTACCTCCCTTATAGATGTTGTTCTGTGGTTTAAATGAGGCCATGCCTGCAAAACATAAGCACTCATTAAATATTAATATCCCTAAATGAGATCAATGTGGCATACTTTGAGATTTGCAACACATTATACAAATATTACTACTGCGACAGGCTCAAAGAAGTTAAGTGACTTGGCCAAGGTAACATAACTCATCACTAATGATCAGGTTCTCACCCAGTCGGGATGTCTTTAGAGTAGTATTTCTTGCCATCTGTTTTTAGTTATAAAATGGACTGAATTTGTACTGACTCTGACATAAAATTTTAAAAAAGGTCTCTTGAAAGCTAAATTCTTTTTTATTGTTGTTATTGAGACAGGTCTCACTCTGTCACCCTGAGAAGAATGCAGTGGCATCCTCATAGCTCACTGCAACCTCCAACTCCTAGGCTCAAGCAATCCTCCTGCCATAGCATCCCAAGTAGCTGGGACTACTGGGGCCCACCAAGCTAATGACACCAAGCTAATTTTTCTATTTTTAGTAGAGGTGGGGTCTTGCTCTTGCTTAGGCTGGTCTTGAACTTCTGAGCTCAAGCAATCCTCCTGCCTCAGCCTTCCAGAGTGTTAGGATTACAGGTGTGAGCCACCGCATCCAGCCTAAAAGTTAAATTCTTGATATCAGCTTGTCATTCTCATAGAAGCATAATTCATAAACATAATTTCTGGGTTTTTTGGCTTTTTGTTTTTTGATAAATGGAATTGACTGTTCCAAGAAACTAGACAAGGACCATACACAGAAAAGGAAGATTAATTTTCTTTTTTCCTTTGCTCTTTTTGACTCTGATTTTACTAGGGAACTGTGCCCTGTATTTAGTAGGCATTCAACTCATGCCTGTTGTGTTAAACTTAATTTACATTCTACCAAAGGACAGAGATACTAAAGGTTATATTATTCCCTATTAGCAATGTATTTTATAGGGTTATGAGCCTCTCATCTTTACAGAACAAAAATTTTTTTTAATTTATGGAAATTTGATAGTACCATCAAAAATACATGCAATCAACTACACATACATACTATGAAAGTTTCTGTGTGTAAAAATAATTTCTTTCTTCAAATTAGCAAGTAAAAACAAAACAAAAGTCAGTACTATTGGATCTAACTCAGCTAACAGTAGCACTTTGAGCATGCCCTCTCTGCCCAGGTGTACTTTTCATCTGCTCCACGACTTGTTCACTCCAGTCTTTACTGCACAACCTCTGTAACAGCTTTCAGTCTGTTTGGTTGCATCTTACTCTTCTTTTCTCTCCCTCCTTTGTCTTCCATCGCTGCTTTGTGTCTCACCTCTTTAAAACTCCTAGGAAAGGTCAGATGAATCTGTCAACAGCATTCCAGGCTTAGGAGGAACACCCTTGCCCAGCACAGTGCTGGTTTGGGTCCATGCTTAGCCGCCAATGTGTGCCCCACCTGGAATGACCACCCCAAAGAAAACCCCACTCTACTCCATTTCAATCTTGCAATACCTATGTGAGTCCTAATTACTTACTGTTCTGCTTTCTGAAAGAATTAGCAAGGTTATAGTTTGGCCTGGCTTTGCCATGTCATTTCCTCTCCTTGGTCTTAGATAGTGACTCACACAACTTCCCCCAAGGACTCCTTCCACAACCTGGCTGCTACTTACCTCTCCACCTCATCTCTTGCCAGTCTCCCAGCCTTGCTGTAGGAAACCCCACTATGATAAGTAATTAGCATATGGGACACACCTCTACAACTTCCGTGCCTGGCTACTCACCCTTTGGGCATCAGCTTAGTAATCAGCCCCTCAAGGAAGTCTTCCTTGGTTTTTCAAGCCAGGTTAAGATCCTGTAACATCCTGGGTCTCTCCCTGACTTTCATCACACTGGAATTATTTGTTTACTCTCTGGGTTGCTAGCTAGAATATATGCTTAAAGGCAAAGATCCTTTCTTTTTATTTACTTCCATGTGCCTTATGATTAGCACATAGTTGGCACTCAGTAAATATTGGCCACAGGTAAAGGAAAGCAGCTAACCAGGGCATCCTAGAAATATTCCCCAGCTTACTCGCATGTTCACCCCCTTTTGCCTCGCCCCCCTGTATGGGGTATATGCTAAGATAAACATTTCTGTTCATCACCAAAGCTTTCTTGAGGAGAGCACTGTTTGGTTTAGAAGAAATATTTGGGTTAGTAAAAAGATGGTTAAGAACATAGACCCTGAGGATAGATTTCCTGGTTTTGAATCATGGTTCTATCACTTAATGGCTGTGAAACCTTCAGGAGTTATTAACTTCTTTGGCCTTAGTTCTTCATGTATAAAATGGGGGTGATAGGAACAGTACTTACCTTGGAGTGTTGTTGTGAGAATTATATGAATTAATACATGTAAAGCACTTAAGAGTTCCTGGCACATATAAACACATAGTGCTAGCTATTATTATTATTATTGTTACTATTATTAAACCATTAGGGATCAGGGGTGAGTTCAGGGAACCAAAGTTGATCCCCCAATTCTGCTAGTCAGAAGAGTGGCCCTGATCACTGTGAGCTTTCTGTTTTGCTGAGCACTTGTATGATGTTTGGGGAAAGTTGCCGAAGCCAATTAGGGAGGAGATAGCTTTGACATTAGCAGGAGATGGAGGCAGGCAGGATTCATTCATACATTCAACAAGTACTTACTGAATGTCAATTTTGTGCTAGACATACAGGAAAATAAGATAACCACAGCCCTTACAGAGGCTAACAAAAAACCAAGAAAGGAGAGAGAAACTGGAGAGGCTGGGTTTTGGGGTGGGGAGGGTGGAGAACAGACCAGTTTATCTCCAGTGGGTATGGCACAGCAGAGAAAGATCTTGGGAGAACAGAAATGCTAAAGCAGAATTTTAAAGCACCTGCTATAGAATGTGTCATGTAAATCCTCCCCTCTACCTTCTCTATGAAATCTTCAATAAAATTTTCATTGCTCATTAGAGAAAGCCTGAAGAGGGGAAGATAGCAGATATCTGGGTTATAGCTGTTGGGGGAAAGAAGCTGTAGGCAAAAAAGGCCTTCCTTACTCTTGTGTGTTACCAATAAGGAAACATTCTAGTGCACGCAATATTTAATGATTATAAATGATACCTCTGTGCATTGCATAAAATGAATATGAATTAAATAGTACCAATAGCAATCATATCAACCAAATAGAAGAGGCATTAGGAAACTCAAGACCCTGAGAGAAAAAGGGCCATCTCTGAAGTTGGGAATTAGGTATGACCACCAAGTAGCCCCTTTGTGTTTAATTAGTCAAATTGGTGATTCCCCAGCAACTGTAACTTGGTATTTATAAATCATTGCCTTTGATGATGCAGATTTTCTTAAACATAAATGTCCTAATGTTTAGGTGCGGGGAAGGAAGGTGACCACAGTGTACTTCCTGCTCCCATCCTTTTTTGGCTTCCTGTTTTCTACTTTTATATCATGTCACCATCTTTTTAAACAACAATTTAAAGAAATGTATATGTGTTTTTATTATTTTTTTTATTTAAGGGTATTATGAGGGTACAAACATTTTGGTTACATTTTATGTCTTTGCATCACCCAAGCAAGAGTTAGAGGCATGCCCTTCCACTCTACAATGCTCACGGTGTCCTTTAGTTGTGAGTTTACCCCCCCAACTCCCTAATCCCTAGAGAATATTATGACCATGTGAGCACCATAGTGTTAATCAGTTAGTGCCAATTTGATGGCAAATACAAGTTGAGTTTATTCTTCTGATCTTGTGATACCTCGCTTCAGATAATGGGCTTAGATAATATTCCATTGTATACATGTACCAAATTTTACTAATCCACTCATGAATTGATGGGCACTTGGGTTGTTTCCACATCCTTGCAATAGTGAATTGTGCTGCCATAAACATTTCGGTGCAGATGTCTTTATTATAGAATATTTTTTGCTCTTTTGGGTAGATGCCTAATAGTGCTATTGCTGGATCAAATGGTATTTCTAATTTTAGCTCTTTGAGGTATCTCCAAATTCTTTTCCACAGAGGTTGCACTAATTTGCAGTCCCACTAGCAGTCTAAGATTGTTCCTGTCTCTCCACATCCTCACCAGCATTTGTTGTTTTGGGATTTTTTGATAGAAGCCAATCTCACTGGGGTTAGGTGATATCTCATTGTGGTTTTGATTTGCATTTCTCTAATGATTAGAGATGTTGAGCATTTTTTTATATGTTTGCTGGCCATTATTCAGGTTTTTTTTTTTGTTTTTTTTTTTTTTTGAGACAGAGTCTCGCTTTGTTGCCCAGGCTAGAGTGAGTGCTGTGGCATCAGCCTAGCTCACAGCAACCTCAAACTCCTGGGCTCAAGCAATCCTTCTGGCTCAGCCTCCCGAGTAGCTAGGACTACAGGCATGTGCCACCATGCCCGGCTAATTTTTTCTATATATATTAGTTGGCCAATTAATTCCTTTCTATTTATAGTAGAGATGGGGTCTCGCTCTTGCTCAGGCTGGTTTCAAACTCCTGACCTTGAGCAATCCTCCCGCCTCGGCCTCCCAGAGTGCTAGGATTACAGGCGTGAGCCACCGCGCCTGGTCTATTCTGTCTTCTTTTGAAAAGTTTCTGTTCATTTCCTTTGCCCATTTATTGATGGGGTTGTTTGATTTTTTCTTGTTGATTTTTTAAAGTTCTGGATAGATTCTTGTTATCAGCCCTTTATCGGATGTGTAGAGAGCAAATATTTTCTCCCATTCTGTAGGCTGTCTAGTCACTCTAATGATAGTTTCCTTGGCTGTGCAAAAGCTTTTTAATTTGATCAGATCTCATTTATTTTTGTTGCTGTGGTGATTACTTTGGGGGTCTTCTTCAAAAATTCTTTGCCTAGGCTAATGTCTGAAAGGGCCTTCCCAACATCTTCTTCTAGAATTCTTAAGGTTTCATGCCTTAGGTTTAAGTCTGTTATCCAGGGGTCCTCAAACTTTTTAAACAGGGGGCCAGTTCACTGTCCCTCAGACTGTTGGAGGGCCAGACTATAGTTTAAAAAAACTATGAACAAATTCCTATGCACACTGCACATATCTTATTTTGAAGCAAAAAAAAACAAATGGGCAAAAACACCTGCATGTGGCCCGAAGGCCATAATTTGAGGACACCTGCTGTTATCCATCTTGAATTGATTTTTATGGGAGGTGAGAAGTGGGGATCCAGTTTCATTCTTCTGCATGTAGCTATCCAGTTTTCCCAGCACCTTTTATTGAAAACAGATTCTTTTTCCCAGTGTATATTTTTGTCTTCTTTGTTAAAGATTAGATTACCTATGTGGATGGTTTCTCTGGATTTTCAGTCCTGTTCCAAAGGTCTATGTCTCTGTTCTTGTGCCAATACCATGCTGTTTTACTTATTATAGCCTTGTAGTACACCTTGAAGTCTGGTAGACTGATACCTTCCAGTTTGTTCTTTTTACTTAAGATTGCTTTGGCTATGCAAGGTCTTTTCTGGTTCCATACAAACCATAGAATTATTTTTTCTAGATATGTAAAGAATGATGATGGTACTTTGATAGGGAGTGCATTAATTCTGTAGATCACTCAGGTAGTATGGGCATTTTAATGATATCGATTCTACCAACCCATGAGCAAGGTAGATTTTTCCATCTGTTTCCATTTCTACAATTTCTTTTCTTAGTGTATGGTAGTTCTCCCTATATATGTCTCTCACATCTTTCATTAAATATATTCCTAGATATTTAATTTTCTTTGACACTATTGTAAAAGGTATTGCGTTTTTGATGTGAATTTTGCCTTGACTGTTATTGGCATATATGAAAGCCTCTGATTTGTATGTATTGATTTTGTATCCTGAGACTTTACTGAATTCATTTATGAATTCTAGGAGTCTCTTGGATGAATCCTTGGGGTTTTCTAAATATAACATATCACCGGCAAAGAGCAAGAGTTTGATCTCATCTGTCCCCATTTGGACAGCCTTAAAACCCCTCTCTTGACTAATTGCTGTAGCAAGGACTTTGAGCACTATGTTGAATAGAAGTGGAGATAGTGGGCAACCTTGTCTGGTTCCAGTTCTAAGTGGGAATGGTTTCAATTTTTCCCCATTCAGTATGATATTGGCCATGGGTTTGTTATAAATGGACGTGATAATTTTAAGGTATGAGCCATCTATGCCTATTTTGTTAAGAGGTTTTATCATAAAGGTGTGTTGGATTTGTCAAATGCTTTTTCTGCATCTACTGAGAGAATCATATGGTCTTTTTTCTTGCTTTTATTTATGAGGTGAACTGCATTTATAGATTTGTTTATGTTGAACCAGCCTTGCATCCCTGGAATAAAGCCTACCTTGTCATGGTGAATTTTTTTTGATGTGTTGCTGAATTCTATTTGCTAAAATTTTGTTGAGGATTTTTGCATCTATATTCACGAGGAATATTGGTATGTAGTTTTCTTTTTTTGTTGTGTCCTTTCCTGGCTTTGGTATCAAGGTGGTATCATTGGCTTCATAGAATGAGTTAGGAAGGATACCATCTTTCTCAATGTTGTGGAATAATTTCTGTAGTATCGGTATGAATTCTTTGTATGTTTGGTATAACTCTGAAGTATAGCCATCTGGTCCAGGATTTTTCTGTTTTGGGAGGTTTTTAATTGCTGCTCCAATTTCAGAGCTTGAGATTGGTCTATTCAGAAATTCTGTTACTTCCTGGGTGAACTTAGGGAGGTTGTATGTTTCCAGGAATTTGTCCATTTCCTCCTCATTATGTAGTTTTTGGGCATATAGGTTTTTATAGTAATCAAAAATAATGTTTTGTATTTTTGTGGTGTCTGTTGTGACTTCTCCTTTTTCATTTCTAATTGAGTTTATTAGAGTCCTTTCCCTTTGAATTCTTGTCAATCTAGCAAGAGGGCTGTCAATTTTGTTTATCTTTTCGAAAAACCAGCTTTTGATTTTGTTCATCTTCTGTATAATTCTCTTGCTCTCAATTTCATTTAGTTCTGCTTTGATCTTAGTTATTTATTTTCTTCCATTAAGATTGGAATTGGTTTGTTCTTCCTTTTCCAATTCCTTGAGTCTATTTATTAGGTTGTCAATTTCTAAGCTTTCTGTTTCTTAGATGTGAGCATTTATTGCTATTAGTTTTCCTCTCAGGTATGCTTTTGGTGTATCCCACAGGTTTCGATAACTTGTGTCTCTGTTATCATTTAGTTTGAAGAAACTCTTGATTTCCCTCTGTATTTCCTCCTTGACCCAATAGTTAGTCAACAATAAATTATTTAATTTCCATGACATTGTGAGGTGGTGAGTATTTCTGTTGGACTCTAATTTTATACCACTATGGTCAGAGAAGATACACAGTATAATTTCTATTTTTTTTTAATTTGTTGAGGTCTGATTTGTGGCCTAGTATGTGATCAATTTTGGAGAAAGTTCCATGGGCTGATGAGAAGAATTAAATTCGGCTTTATTTGGATGGAATGTTCTGTAGAGATCTGTCAGACCCTTTTGTTCTAGAGCTCTGTTTAAGTCCATTATTTCTTGTATATATGTTTTTAAAACAGCAGCAGCCTGAGAAGTAATCAGCCATCAACCTAAATAAAACCAAACTATCAATTTGCCTAAATTTCCAAGAGTGAAATAAAGCTCTGTTACAATTTACCTACACAAATTAAGACTTTCAGGAAAATGGAGAAATAAACTAGTCTTTTTCTACTTAGGTTTGTTTACTGTAAAAACCTTGGGATTTTAACATCTTACAATGTGACTACTGATTAAAAAGATATATGATTGTTTATTAGTGTTCTTAAAGCACTATGCAAATTCACATCACCCTGGGTGTATTTTGCCCCAAAGCTATCAAGTGAATGTGGAAGCATTTTGTAGTTAACTAGGCTAAATAAGTTAACTCCAATAGCTTGCTTTGAATAGGATGTTCCTTTAAATCATTAATGAGAAAATGAAGAGAGCTTGGGTGGCCAAGCATGAAATACAAATGAGTAGTTTTCTTTTTTAGGCCTTATTATCCAATGTCACCTGATGTTCAAATTTAAATTTGATAATGCATAAAATGACCATACAATTTGGAGTATCATGAAACAATGCAGTGTATGCCCCAGATTTTTTGACAACAGTATTGAAACTATAATTTTTTACATATAATTTTCAAATGACAAGGTCAGTGAAAAAACTATACATTTGGAATTGGGTGGAGTCAGAAAAAGGGATTGCCTGTCCTTTATCTAAGCAACAATATTTTTAAAATAAAAACTTAACATAGAGGTTGTCAGAACAAAGCAGAGACAAACCTCTTTAAATGGATGCAAAGCTATCAGTGAAATTCCTGAAGAGCCAAATAATATAGGAAATGTATAATTTTGCCCTCTTATTACGTTGAGAAATATATATATATGTATTTTTTTTAAGCAGAAAAAGATTTAACAAGCTTTCCAGTGTCTAATGAGCCTCAGGATGGCAACCATTTCCTATTCCGAGGCAGCCAGTGAGAATGCAAAGTACTAATGCATCAGAGACTCAGGAAAATCAAGGTGGACACCAGGCCCTTCTACCATTTTACCACCAGAAAGAGAATTTCAAAGAAAGGGCAATAAAAAATGCACATGTTCTAGCCAGGTACTAACCATCACTACTTCCTTAAATATGACATCCTACAATTATAAGGTTTTCAGCTTAGGTGTTACTGGCTCATTTTTTGGTCTGCTTTTTCGACCTCAAAAAAAAAAAAAAAAAAAAAAAAGACCTTAAGGTGTCACAAATTTCTATCAAAAAAGAATTTGAATTAATTTAATGACCTTGGGTAAACTATGAAGTTTGTGCTAGCTTTTCAGCTGTCCCAGATTTGGGTTGCTTTACAGGGATAACTAAATTCATGGCCAAGTTAAGCAATGATTCAAGCTAGTGCTAGAATATCCTAAGTCTATTTTACTTTAAAACATTTTAAATATGCTTTACTTTGGAAGGCATCAACAGCAATATGCTATCTGCCAGAAATGCATTTCTATACCAACAAGACTCTTAAGAAACGGGAATTCCTGCATAGGCACACCCTTGAGCAATCAGCACGCTGCACTGAGCTTTTGAGAATATTCTAGAAGCATCACTGTGACTGGCTGCTTCTCCGCAGGGGAGAGAAATTAAATTCAGCAGATGCAGCAGCTTTGGGGAGGAGAAACACGGTTTGTATCTTACAGTGCCTTTCTACTGTAATTGGTTTACTGAGAACTACATTCCTCTGGCGCTTTAAATCTGTGGGCCACTGAATATCACTCCGCCTTTTTTGAATTTACAAAATACGTTACTTACTAGGTGGCGGGAATAGAGAGTTTGGAAAATTAAATGCCTAATACTTCAAATAACCCAGATGACACACATGCAATGTCATCCCATGAAGAATTTATTCAATTCAATTCCTTGCACTTAATTACCCAAGGCACAGAAACTCCAAATTTTGCACCCCAAAAAAGGAGGGAAAATGCAAAAGTCTTGCAGCAGTTCCTGGGACGCGCTGAGAGCTGCTTTGTTACAAGTGTATCCAAGTCCCCAGCACCAGGGACTTGTGGGACACCGCTCATCCCTGCTCCACTCGCTCTGCAGTTCCCAGAGGTGGCGGTTGTGCTATGAAGGCAGACTCAGCCAAGCTGGCCGACAAGATGCTGCGTACCCCCAAGTGCTCGAGGTGCCGGAACCACGGCTTCCTGGTGCCGGTCAAGGGCCACGCGGGCAAGTGCCGCTGGAAGCAGTGCATCTGTGAGAAGTGCTACCTGATCACCGAGCGCCAGAAGATCATGGCTGCGCAGAAGATGCTCAAGAGGCAGGCCTCCGAGGAGGAGGATGAGGTGACCCTGGGCGCGCAGGGGCTGGAGCTGGCCTCGGGGGCCGCGGCCGCTGGCCCAGGTGCAAGCCTCCGCCCGCTGCCTCCGCTGGCCGCTTCCCGAGATGCCGAGAGGCCTCCGCGGGGCCCGAGCCCCGGCCCAAGCGCCTTCCAGCCAGTTCTGGGGGGCCGCGGCCACGTGGGGCCGAGCGAGCGAGCTGCTCTGGCGATGCCCTATCCTCTGGGGCCCCAGCTCGGGGCGGAGGCCGCAGGCAGTGGAGGCTACGGCCGCCTGGAGCTGCGCAGGCCTCTGCGGCCCATGCCCAGCCCGCCGTTCGCCGACTTCGGTAAGATTCCCAGGCTCCGGGCTGCAGTCCTCCCGCTGGCGGCCCAGCCTTCCCACATGGGCCTCCGGGGTAGAGGGCTGGGTGGGAAATGTTTTCCAGAGGTAACGGAAACTGCCTTGACAAACCTTTGGTTTGGGTGCCTTTTAGCAAAAAGGAAAAAAGAAAGAAAGGAATGGGGGGTACAGCAGGCTTTCAACCTTTAGCCGCAGTTTTTGCCTTTCCAGCTTGCAAGAAAAAATGGCCCCCCGTCAGCTTAGCAATGGCGCCTCCACGAGGACGTCCTAGGTAGACCAGTCTTACTGCGCTTGCGCACCTCTTTCCCGCCCTTTTCTTGGGCTGGAGGCTCCGCCTCCAAAATTTCCCTGCTGGTGGGTTGGCTCAACTGTGACTGCGCCTGCGCATTTTTCCTTCCCTCGCCACAGTCTGGAGGCTCCTCCCTTCAGCAGTGCGCTGGTCCAGTGCGCTTGCGCACCCCTTCCCGCCCTTTCTGTGGACGGGACTCGGACAGCTTCTCTACTCCCTTCGAGAGAACGGTTGGTCAGCTTCTTTTTTCTCCCCTCACCTTTTTTTATAAATTACATTGTACTTTATGTCTTGCTGCTTTCAGTATTGAGGTATAATTTTAAGTCACATGTACATTTGAGGCTTTTAACGCACTGACTGCCACTCTAGAAAAAAATTTTTTCCTTGGCGCCACAACGTTTTATTACAAAAATAGAATACAAACTTCGAAAACAAAATGATTCTTTCTAATTTAATGAAAACTTTGTTATTTTTTTTATTGTTTTCTATGCGTGAGTTATATGCAACTTGAAATAGTTCACGCGGCTCCCAAGGTGAAGAGACGTGTGAGTTACTCATACTTCAGGAGGCCCCGGGCTCAAAACTGGCGTGAGTTAAATACAGCTCACATGGCAGTTAATGGTGTTTAAAAAAATGGCTTTTTGGGTGCGGAGGTGTTTTCTTGGTGTTTTCCCTATGGCAATGTGATAGAAAGGGCACAGATCAGAGTCGGGAGGCTGGGGGCTCACCTTCTAACCTTGGGCAAGTTCCTTCTTTTGGTGGCAGTCTTTCCCTTCCGTATGCTTAGGGAATTGGCCCGCGGGTCTCTGAAGGTCATTTCTGCCTTCTGGACTTTCTAGGAAAATCTAGGGAACTGGGTGTCTGATGGGGAAGACAGACCTGAAACAGCAACCCTAGGAGAAAGCTCCCTTTCCAAGAACACAGGGTGCCTTTCTTTGTTTCCTCTCTGAACAAATGAACAGACACTGAGCACTTATTAAATACAATGTTCTAGACACTGGGATGAAGAGGTGGGGATCTTGTCCTTGTGAGAGGGACGAGGTTGATCAAAGAACCACATAAATCAGTATACAGAGCTCTAATAATTGATGGTTTAGCTGTGGCCTGAAGGAAGAGATGTAGCTGAGCACTGAGGACTTCAGGAGGCCCAGTGGGGTGAGGAGAGAAAGCCTTCCAGGTGCTGCAAAAGCATCTGCAAAGGCCTTGGGCTGGACCGTAAGCAAGAGGTGGTTAGGTTAGAGGACAGGATGAGGTTGTGGCAGGAACCAGCCCCATTGGGGTGTTTGGCTGTGCTGAGAACTTTTTCTAAGAGCAGTGGGACATGGCTGAAGGATTAAAAAGCAGTGAGGTCAACGGGTAATGGCTGGGGGAGTTCTTTGTAAATGGATATGTGTTTGTTATGCTGCCACCCTTGACAGTCCTGTGATGCTCTTTTTCCCAGGTCTGTGTTTCTAACACTTCCCCCATTGCTTGCCTTCTTCAGGGCCCCCACTGAGCATCAACTCGGATTGTGTGATGGGATCTGAGTACCTGGAGAGAGAGCCTCCCAAGCTGTACCCGATGCATCCCTACCGCCCATTCCCACTGGGCTACCAGGATGCACCCCCAGCCCCAGGGATCCCCCTGCAGCCGGGCTTCCGGCATGTGTCCTGCAGCCCCTACCATGGAGGAGGCTTGGTGAGTCCCATCCCTCACTCCTTTTCAAGTTCCTCCTTATCCCGGCTGCCCTTGCTGCCTTGAAGCCAGTTGTCATAATGGTGTACCCACTCTGTGCTAGCCCCTGAACGCAGGTAGGAGGGATGCAGCATTGACTGGGTATCATGTGTGTTGCTGGGAGTGCACATGTGTAGACCAGTCTGCACTGCTCGGCCTGGGCTGTGGCAAGTGCTTTTAGAGGTTGTGGACTAAAAGGCTCTGGGAGCCTTGGGCTAAACACTAGCCTTTATTTATGGGATGCTGATACTAGAAGAACCCTTTATTTTGCTGAGCACCAGAGTGTGACTACCACTTTCCTAGGGCCACAGAGTTCAGGGAAGATCCAGTACCAGATGTTGGTTCCCTGCCCATAGGTATAGCCCACTTGAGATTGCAGAGGGCTTTCAGGAGGTGGTGGTGGCATTTGAGGTGAGTCATGAAAAATATAGAAACCCCCCCTGAACACCTGTCACCTTAGGAAATATTTGTTGGACTAATGAAATTTAACTCTTTTATAAGATTAATGATCAGTTATTAACTGGTGTTCTCTTTAAGCCTGGAGTTTTGAATGCCAAGTGTGAAAAAAGTCAGGTCACCCTGTTGTGTGGAGTATGAGGGAGGAGTGGCTACGTTTTGTGGCTTGGTTACCAGCTCCTTCCAGACTAGGATAGTTACAAGCCCTCTACCTTTTGGCAGCCTCTGAGGGCCGTTAGGACTTTAGGACAGTGAGAGGCTGGGTGACCAATCCTGACTTTGACTCTGTAGGCTGAACCTGTAGGGAAAGGCAGAGTAGGTTCATGGAAATAGGGACTACCATTACCTTTACTTCCTCCCTCAGAGCTAAGAGCCTAACCGGGTTTCTATAGAGATGTTTCCCTTAGGTGGATGGGGGAGAGGGGTGAGGAGAGAGCAGACTTCTTCATTTAATATGGAATAGGATTAGGAAGAAAGATGAAAGCTTGTTATTTACATAATGAAAGTCATTCGTTACAGCGTGGATCCATCTGTTGGAGTTCCAGCTGTGCCTGGGCAGGTTGGGCACATAGGCTACTGGGTCCTACTCAGCCCCAGGAGCATCAGCATCTCTTTTGACTGTTTTAGACATCATAAGTTGTACTTATAAATCAATTTCCATTGACTCAAGGGAAGAAAGTTTGAAAGCCACTGGCCTTGATAATTTCCAGGGTGCCTCCAGACCCTATGTGAACCTTCAAGGTATATGATATTACCCCATTGTAGAGTCGAGCAAAAAGACTCAGAAAAGATTTTGTACAAGGCCTCAGAATTGGAGAATGAGGGACCGAGATTCAGATTACACAGCTGGTTGGTGATGGAGCCAGGACATGGATCTCGGTCACCTGACTCCAGCCCAAGCACTTCCTGTTGCCCACGTATGTCTCACCCAGAGGCAGAACATGCACAGCTCCTGATATGCACCATCACCACTGCCCTACCTGACATCTGTGGGTGCTGGCTTTGGCTACCCTGTGGCAGCCCAGGGAGAGCAAGGCATCTCTAGCCTCCACACAAAGAGAGAGGCTCTGGCCAAGTAGAGCACACTCCGTCTGCTCACACAGAAGCCTAGAGCCTGGTGTCCATGGCAGAGCTCTGATTGACAGGTCTGCCAGACGGCCTTTATTAAGAGTGTGATCTCAGTTGGTTTATCTGGGCCTGAGCTGCCACCACAGGCCTCAGGCAGGAGCTGTGATCCAGGGAGAGACTTGGCTGAGCAGCTTGGAATTAAAGCACTAATAATCCCCCCTTCCATCCCCTCATGTCTGGAGAGAGAGGATCAGGCATTTATTTGTGAGGCTGTTTCAACCCAAGAGCCTATGAATTACTTTGATCCTTGTCCTGCTGTCCCTGCCTAGGCCTGGAGATGCTCCCCATAAACCTCTTCCTCTTCCTGTCTCTGCCTCACCTTCTGCTGCTTTGCTTCCTCTGCTCTTCCCAGAAGAGCACAGCCTTGGATTTGGACAGATCTAGGGTCCAATCCTACCTCCATTGTTTCCTAGCCATGTGACCTGGGGAAGTTAGCTGACCTCTGAAGCCCTCACTTAGGTTCTTAGTCTGTAAAATAGGGTGGGAGAACCTACTGTGTTTCCCCGAAAATAAGACCTACCCATAAAATAAGCCCTAGCAGGATTTCTAAGCATTTGCACAATATAAACCCTACCCCGAAAATAAGACCTAGTGATGGCCGTGGCTACTCAGGGTATCTGTACAACCCATGCATTTCCTCATGGAGCGGAAAAGAAGACGAGCAGCCCTTCTCATCTGCCCCATCGTGACAGCTACTATCCCAGAGGTGACCGGAAAGGTGCAGGCATCCCCACCAACAAGGTCAGCTTCCCCTGTCAGGTCCCGGCTATCCTGCAAGCTGAGGCTTTGAGGGGAAAATAACACATCCCCTGAAAATAAGTCTTGAGGAGAAATAAATATAAGCCCCTTGTCTTATTTTCGGGGAAACACGGTATCTCACAAGGCTGTTGATAAGTGATAAATAAGGCATGAAACATGTAAAATGCCTAGCACAGGGTCTAGCACATAGCAGGTACTTAAAAGTGTGCTTTCTTCTCTTCCTTATGGTCAAATAAAGTTAGGAAATACTAGATTACCCAAAGGAGATTTTTGCAGACTACCCAGACCCTTTAATATGCTCATGTGTGACCCTCCAATATGGGGTTTCTCAAACTCACTTGACCAAGAGCACTTTTAAGAACACTTAGGGTTGGTGTGAAAGTAGTGAGTTATCTCACTTGATTGTTCACAGTCAGTTACAGATTGAACTCCTTGTTCTACTACTTTCCACCCTTCTCACTACTGCACTTGACCAGTCTTAAAAAAAAAAACAAAAACGAACACATAGATGTATCTTGTAGGACACCAGGGAGCAGCTAGGGATGTGCTGCTCTGAAGTATCTGGATAGAGAAGTAAATAATAGGAATTATATCCGAAATTCATTATTATTTCTTATAACATTCCTGTCTTTCCCAATTAAGCTCTGAGCTGTGTAGTCATCCCCCTTCCAGAGTCTTTCATTGGGCCTCGTGCTATTGTGTGGGGTTAGCGTCTATCTACTGAAGAAGGAATGGAAACACAGAAGGGTTGGTCAGTAAGGCCACTTGCCTCAAGTTCTCCAGCTTCCCTTGCCACAGTAACACCTGCACTACACGCAGGTTGCTGATTTCTTCTCCCAAAGGCCCCCTGACACTTGAGTTTGTCACTACATGTGCCAGACAAGGGGACTCTATGGGTTTGGGGTGCAT
This sequence comes from Mirza zaza, assembly GCA_008750895.1. Lineage (NCBI taxonomy): Eukaryota > Metazoa > Chordata > Mammalia > Primates > Cheirogaleidae > Mirza > Mirza zaza. The sequence continues at coordinate 95,642 of VSMD01009155.1, read as the reverse complement.
TCAGACCCTTCACCAGCACAGAGCAGTGCCGAGCAGGGGTCAGCTTAGTGGCTGGTGGAGTCACACAGACTTGGGATCCAGTTCTACCTTTGTCACGTAGCAGCTCTGGTGCCCTGGGCCTGTAGCTTCATCTAACTGAACCTGTTTTTCATCATTACAGTGAGGATAGTAATAGAGCCCCCCCGCCTAGGGTTGTAAGGATCTAAGCATAATACTACTGGCATATACAGAAAGGCTCAGTGTTGCTGTTCAGCTGTTCCCCAGGCTTATCTGAGAGTGTCTGTATTCCTTCTTGCCTTCAACCATTTGGAAGGTGTTTGCTGAGGCTCCATTCCAAGTGCCCTGTGCCTAGGTGTTTGGGGCCACAGAAGTGAATCTACCCCATGAGGGGTGCCCCATTCAAGGGAACAAGAGCCATATTTGATCAGCTCATCTGGCTAACTCTCTCCCCTCCCTACCTTTCTACCGCATGTGCACTGCAGGTGTCTGAACCAGTGGGAGACTTCCAGCCAAGCTACTACCCGCCGCCCCCCCTCCCCCCCCCACCCCCACCCCCACCAACACCGCTGCAGCCCCAGTTTCTTCCGCCAGGCTTCCTCTCTGCACTCCACTTACTCCCGCCGCCGCCGCCTCCACCACCTCCATCATCTTTCTCACTGACTATCCTGTCTGATACAGACAAGGAGAACACTGGTAAGTGAGCACCAGTCTTCCAGCACCCAGGGGAGCCAGGAACACTTTCTGGAGGAAGGGGGACCTAATCTGAAGTGGTTATGGAGAGAAGGGACATAGAATTTAAAATGTGCTGGGCCTTGGGATAAGTTCTTTTGTGTGCCCCTCAGTCCCCATAAGCAAGCACTAAGGGAGGTGGGAATGGGATTCCAGATGAGGAAACTGAGGCCCCAAGGGGTTCCTGTAGATGTCAGTGGCAGAGCTGGGAGTTGAGCAGAGTTCTCTGACTCCAATCTAATGCACATTCCCTCATCTTATCAGCACCATGGGCAAAGGTTTGGAGGATGGCATGCATATGGTTTGTTTGAAAGACCAGAGGTGCCAGGCCTCTTTGGCTGGGGTGGGGCCTCTCAGCTTAGGGAAGCAGCAGATACTGAGCCTGGAGTAGTAGCCCAGAGCCAGTTTGGGGCTGGTGGGGTTGTTCCTCTGCCCCAGGCCACTCAGAGAAAGCCAGACCAGGAGGTAGAGACTCTGTCCTTTACAAGCTCTGCCACTGGTACGCTGGGTGAGCTTCGGCATTCAGGCCTCAGTCTTTTCAACTGTAAAATGGCCCCTTTACAGGGTTACCATGATGGTCGAATGAAATTCTGGATGTGAAAACACTTTAGGTTTTCTTTTGAGGGCTTTTGCAGCTTTAAAGGCTTTAGGACGAGTTTTCCTTTCAATCTTCCCCTGGGGCTAGTGTGATTTGGAAAGGGCTGGGGAGACTCAACCAGGTCTTTAAAATGACTGTCAGAACCATCTTAGGAACTAGGTGAGTCAGGTGATGTCATCCTCATTTTACTGAAGAGGAAACTGTGCACACTTGCTGTGTGTGTGATGCCTAGGCCCAATAACTGGAGAGGTGGTACAGTGAAGGTTGAAGCTGCTGGCCTGGTGCTGAGTAGCCTGTATATGAGTCCTGGCTCTAGCACTTAGCAGCTGTGTAACCTGGGAAAGCTAATTCACTCCCTGGTGCCTTAACTGCAGCATGTCTGAAAGTGGACTAATAATGGTCCCTACCTCATGAGGTTATTCTGATGATTAAAAAGAACCTGAAGCAATGAAGGCATTAGTGAAAGTAGGCTATCACTGACTGCTTCACTCACTCTTCCTGCTGCCAATACAAGGTGGGCATTATCTTGGTTTACAGAAGCGGAAGCTGAGGTTCAGAGCTGTGGAGTGTCTTGCTTAGTGCCACCCAAATTGTGAGAGCAGAGCTGGAGCTGGAACTTGAGTCTGTATCATGTGGCCAGGGCTAAGATTCCAGTCTCCTGATACCTAGCAAATTAAATTCATTCTCCATAGGGACTGGGAATGATGAGACAACCTTATAGAAAATCTGTATCTGCAAACAGATGGTTTTCCCTCTTTCTAAATCCAGCTGACTTCTTTGTCCTTCACAGATGACCAGGATGCGGAGGTGCTGGGTGAGCCCAGCCAGCCATCATCTCAGGAGCAGTCTGACTAGGCCCAGGCCCGCTCCTCCAGGCCAGCAGAGTGGGATGTCAGGGGGATGACAGCAATGATTTTCTTGTCTGTATGCATGATGTGTAGGGGGAAGGATGTTGATAAGTATGGATGGCAGCAGATTCCCAGTTCAAGATAGGAGGAAGGAGGGTGACTTCTAAGGTTCTCTCAGTCCTGTCTCTCAGTCCTATGTGGTTAAAGGAGGAGTGTGGAGGAAGATATCAGAGGGGAGGGCCAGGGCTCTGAGGAGTGGGAGGCTAGAGGAAGCTCCCATTTTGGAATGAATTTAACTGGCCCTGGGTTGCACTGCCGTTTATCGGACTGAGCCCCAGAGGTGGCCTTTGATTTCCTCAGGCCCCGCTCCAGGACAGGAGGCACCATCTATTTCAACCTTCTGCTGCCTTTGCCTGGTCCCCGGGGGCTGAGGGCACCACAGACATCAAGCTTCCAGCCCATCCAGGTGGCTGGAGCGAGCAGCCAAGACCAGAGACGTTGACAGCAGGTTCTGCAACGTCCTGCCTTGCTGCTCTGTCTCCCACCATCTTCCTGGCCACTGCCCCTCACCCCTTCTCCAGGATGTTTTACCAGCAAGCATCCTGACCCCTGGGGCTGCATATACCTCCATAATGTTTAAGCCATTATGGGCATCATTTCTGGTTTAAAAAAATCTTTTGAAGTTTGACTATTTGATGTTTTTATAGCAATTGCCAACTTTAAAAAGTAGGCTTTTTCTAAGCACTGATGCCGTTTCCAGGGAATAGAATGGTGCTTCTGAGTCACCTGTGACATCAACAGTATTCTTCTCTGGGGATGGTTGACTGTTGAAATAAAATGAGCATTAGAAATGCTTGTGCAAGGTTTATTCTCTCTTTAATTCTCACTGTTGGGCAGGAGCCTGGGTAGGAGCGTTGGGGGGGCCTGGGTTCATGGCCTATTTGCTGGCCTTAACTGTGCACTTGCTTAGGCAAGGCCCTCCCTATTCTACCCTCCCCTTTCCTTCACCTTTCTTAACAAGTGAGAGGACTAGGCCAGGCTAGTAGACTTCTGTACTTTCTTTATTATTACTGTTGTTATTTTAAGCAGTAGAAACCTTTTAAGGAAATCTCATGCAGACATGTAAAATGTAAAGATTTCTTTTAGTTTCCCTTCTCTAGCTCTTTGCATGGTCTCTGCAGAGGGACATGGTTTTAAAAAACAACAACAGAACTTGATCCCATTTTGCTGTTTTAGGGTTCTGGGCCTCTTTCCTTGGTTTTATTTGTTTCTTTAAAATACATCCTGTGTCTCAACTGGATTCAGAACCTAACCATCCCCAGCTTTACCCATGAGAAGCATGGAATCTAGTAGAAGAGACAGAGAAAGAGTCCCACAGGATTGGTACTAGAACAGAGAGAGGTAGACAGGCTATGGGGGTAGTCAGAGAAAGCCTCCTGCAGGAGTCAGGGCCTCAACTGCATCTTAAAGGGAAAGAATGAGTTAGGTAAAGAGAGATGGGTATTCCAAGTACAGGTGCAGAAAGAGGGGAGGGGATGTGGAGTGAAGGATTCCAGAGTAAGGGGCAGGTACCCGAGAGAACAAGCTGACTGACCTATTTCTTGACTTGCCTATGGGTGGGTATATCCAAGCATCCTCCTAGCTCCTAGGACAGGTGGCAGGAGGATCACTGAGAAGTGATACCTTAACTGTTTTCTTACCTCAGTGTGATGGCAGGGGGTACAGGGCTTGGGCCTGCCCCGTTGGAAAGCACTAGAGCAGGCACTGCCATGGGAATTTTTTGTTACTGCTTTACAGACACAAAGTTGCTTTCAGCAGGGCAACCCAAACATGCTGAGGCCTGAGGCCTACAGGTCAGCACTGGCTTCAGACTGGATCTGATGATGCAGTGATGTGGACTCGCCTGGCTTAGAGGCCGAAACTGTCAGTCACCGCAATGCTGGTCTTACACCCGAGGCCACAGTGCTGCAGGACTCTGGGAGGGTGAGAGAAGGTCTGCTTTCTGGTTCTACTTGGCCTTACCCTTCCCTAACCAGACCCTGACCTTCCAATATGGCCAGGCAGGGCTGGATCAGTAACCCTACTTTTTCATCACACTTTTATCTTAGACTCCACATTTTGAAAGATTTTTCAACCAAGCTGCATTAATCAAATAAAGCTGTTTTCCTGTTTCTGATCAGCACACAGAAGAATGAGACAGTCTTTGTGACCACACTATTCCATACCAATGCAAGGAAGCTGGCTATCTAGTAAGCCTGTGGGGCTTGCGATGGGGAAGCTGTGGCCTTCTGAGGAGAATAATGTCCTGTCATGGGGGTCCAGGACTTGAGGACAGGGAGGATTTCTCAGTCTTACAGTCCTGTGATTTGACGAAGTGTCGGAGGTTGGTCAGCATCCTTCCTCGGGCCCTGGAGGCGCCTGCTGGGGTGGAAAGACCAACTGTGGGGCAGGAGCCTGCCCTAGTGCTGCCCCCTGGCCTACTGGTTTTCAGGGTCAGAGGCCTGCCTTCCTCCCTTCCCCCTGGTATGAACCCCAATTGTGAGAGCCCCCAGCCTGTCCTTCCCTGTTCCTATGGGCTCTTACCCTGGTTACTTACCCTGGTGGGTGGTAGACCTGTTCCCTGTAGTCTTTCCAGTCAGTCTAGTCCATGCTCCCTGAATGCCCAGCTCCTCCAGGCTGTCCTCCAGCAGCAAGAGCGTAAGCATTGAAAAACCAGATCTGTTCATGTTGATTCCCTTGCTCACCAGTCTTCCGTGGCTCCCTACTGCTCTTAGAGTAAGGACCAACATGTTCAACCGGACCTGCCTACCTACCTCTCTAGCCTTTCCCTCACTGGCTGGCCCTGCCTGGGTCCTGGAGGGTGTCGGGGCAGCCAGGTCCAGGCAGGAAAGGATGCAAAGCAGAGAGACCAGCGACCTGCCAACATTGCATCCCAAATGGCAGAGGTTTGGCTATAAACCAAAGAATGTTCTGGAAGGTCACCGGTGGGCAGGCATTCCTTGAAGCCGGGTGCACGGGGCGGCCACCGCCGGTAGAGGGCGCGCCAGTAGCAGCTGTGGGCGGGCTGGCAGAAGCGGTTCGGCTACGGGGGCGGGATCTGTCGCCTAGCGACCAGCTTGCACCGAGAAGTGTGCGGTCCTGTTGCCGGGTCTCTTCCCGACGGGCTGGAGGAACTAGAGCTTTCCGCAGTGCCGAGCTTGAAGTGCCACCCGGAGATTTGGAATTTTCTTGGGAAATCAAAATTATGAGCTGGGCTCGACTTTGTGCAGCCCTGTCTGTGAAATAGATGCCCTCCTAACTTTGTCTTCGGACATCACCCCCAGTCCCAACCCTGTGTCCCTCAGCGTATTCCCCTGCTGTCTTTCCTTGGGACTTCTGTGCATGGGGAGTCCTATGCCTAGGCTGCTCCCAGCTTCACCTGCATCTCCGCCTCAGCCTGCATTAGGCTCTGCGCGGCCTGCCCAGCCCTCTGCTGCCCTCTGTCGCACCGGCGATCCCATAGAGTAGATGTCCCATAGGTCTGTGAGCTTCCTGGACGCAGTGACAAGGCCTTGTGTGTTTCTGCCCCCAGCTCCCAGTGTGGGGCTTGGCATTGGTTAGCCCAATTGTTATCCAGTGCATGCTGCGGAATGAATGGATGGATTCCAGGGCATCCTGTGGACTTTCCCTGCCTTTAGCCACCATCTGTGGCATCTTTTGCCTTATACTTTCACTCTATCTGCTGGGACGTACACAGGGGTCAGAGGACCCGAGTCAACCTTCATTGAAACTGTACTGTGTGCCAAGCCCTGCAGGCCTTCTCTCATTTAATCCTCACCACAACCCATGCAAGGGGTGCATTATCAACCCCACTTTATAAAGGGAAGCTGGGCACAGAGAGGGAGGGTGATTTGCCCAAAGCTACACTGTAAATGGCAAAGCCCCAGGCAGAAGTGTGGACAAGGGTGTGGAGAGGGTAGCATACACTCCTGGGCATCAGTTATATGGTTTTTAATATCCATTTTGCTCTGAGTTACCATCCTGAGATTTTTTTGAACATAGAGCACATGAACCCGTGCTAGTTTCTGGGCAAGTTCCGGCACATCATAGGGAGAGCAGCCTAAGGACATTGCCTCTTTAAACCACTGGCCACTCCACTGACAGTAGCATGCAAGACCCCCTGAGAGAATCCTAAAGTTGGCATCATGGAAGTCACTGGGAAGAGCCCTCGGGATCTCAGGTATAACCTCCCACTGGGCCAGAAAGTGGTCAACATCTGTTGCCGGTGCTCCCACTGTGGCATGAGGTTCACTGTGAGCTCCATTGTGTGAGCTGAGATTGGCTGAACATTTGCTATTGTGTCTGGAATAAGGCAAGGTGGGAAGGGGTATCTTATAAGGCTGCATCTCTGGATTTGGATCCCTCAGACCACGCTGGAGAGAAGCCCTGATATGCCCGGTCTTTCTGGAGAGTGGGGCAGGGGTGCCCTGCACCCTCTTGGAGACAAAATGTGCCTTTGGAGACAAAATGTGCAGGGGTTGAGGTCCTCTCCCTGCAGCTGTGGGGATTCTTGCAGGTCCTACTACTGGGCACTATGGTCTTGGTGGGCCTGGGCCTACGCCCATCTTACTGGGAAGCTGCTCAGAGACCCTAGAATAAGCCAAGGCCTCCTCTCCTTGACCAAGGCCGAGGGCCTTAGGACTCTGCTCTTCCTCCTTGCCTCTTCCTAGCTATGTGCTCTTGGGCTCACCATATAACCTCTCTCCAAGCCTTCCTTTGTCCCCTAGCAACATTGGTTCAGACAAGTGCTTGTGTGACATCCCTCCTCTGATGCTACCTGTTGGTGTACAGTGTATATGGTACCTGTGCCATTGGATGATTGAAGGCAGTGTCTTCTTTGAGACCCTGTTAGAGGCTAAGAATCACCAAGGTCCCCTGCTGTGCCTCTATACATCGTGGTGCACCATGTGCCAGGCACTGTGCTGACAGCTCGCCACATATTCTCTCTGAGTCCTCATGGCAAGCCCTCAGGCCAGCACCATGGGACCTCATCTGACAGATGGTAGAACTGAGGCCTACAGAGGTTAGGTCCTTGTCCTCAGTCACACTGTTCGTAAGTGGCAGAGATGAGGTTAAATTCCAGTTCCACCTGAGTCCAGAGCTGAGTTCCTAAGCACATTATGCTTTCCTGATTCTCAGAGAGGGAGAATTGCAAGTCTTGGGGAAGTGGTCCCCCTGCACTCTGGACTCGCTCCAGTGGGTCTGGACAGGGTGAATACATAGAATAATTAGCTTAGGGCTTAAACAAGAAGTGAAGTCACTTTTTAAAAATTTCCAAACTCTTTAATTTTGTTTTGAAAATGATGAACAAAGAAGCATGAAGCTGATTTTTTAAAAACATGAGCATGTACAGTATTTTAAAATTTAAGTCTTGATCCTTTCACAAGGTAGGTGGGAAATTTTTAAGTATTAGTGCTTTTAATTCAAATGTAACCTAGGAGTGCTTTTAATTTTTACTAGGATAATTTCATTTCATGGCCATTTCTTCATCCTTCTCCAGGCTTTGTTGTTGTTGTTGTCTGAAGATAATTAATAAGTTGTGAATATAAGTACTGCATTTTAATGGTAAATAATTTAAAAGTGTAAGCCAGGAACAGGTATTTTTTCCCCACCTTTATTACTTATCCTAATTTCTTTCCCTTGGAGGCATTCCTCTTTTTGTGTCTCCTTCCAAAAGTGATTTATTTGTATATAAGCTTTTTTAAAAATTTAACTTTAATTTTGAGAGACTTATAGATTCATATGCAATTATAAGAAATAATACAGAGAAATCCTTTGTACCATATACCCAGTTTTCTCCAGGGGTAAACTATGCAAAACTATATTACAATATCATAACTAGATTATTGATCTTGATACAGTCCACCCAATTTATTCAGATTCAGTTTTACATTTTACATTTGAATTAATTTTTGTACACAGCATATTTTTGTATATTCCTCCACCGAATTGTTTTTTCACCTTAGTCGAAATCAATTGAGCATATTTATGTGGACCTATTTCTGGGTTCTCTATTCTGTTTTCATTGATCTATGTTTTAAACAAACACACAAACGGTAGCACATGATCCACACTGTTCTGCTTGTTGCTTTGTTCATTGACACCGGATTAGGCTTTCTGAGCCTTTCTTTGTGGCATGGACCCTTTTGTTAATTTGATGAAGCCTATGACCCCTTCTCAGAGTAGTGCTTTAAGTGGATCAAATAAAACCCATAAGGTTACAGAGGAAACCAATTAGGTTGAATACACTTGTCAAAATAAAGAAATACATCTGGAGTTTAGTAATACATGTATTTCTTGACTAATACATTAAATAACAAGGTCTAGCTGTGGGTCTAATCACTATTAATAGTTTCAAAGTAGTGATGTGATTGATCTTTTGAGACACCTGCAATAACTGTAAAGTGATATGAGAGTATCTGTGATTTCTATCAATGACCAAGTCACAGCTAATTCTACCGGGGTTTGGGGTCTACATTCATAATTGCAGGAAACCTTGAATTATAGTTAGAGGCTAGTGAAAATTAAGATGTGATTTTTTTTCCCCATCCAAGTTCACAGAGCTCTTAATTCTCTCTAGGACCCCAGTTATGAACTTCTGTATTAGAGAAGATCCTCACAGCTTCTTCATTCTTGTTAGCAGCTGTGTGGTATTTCATTGAATTGATGTACTTTAATTTATTTAATCCTACTAAGAAACACTTAGGTTGTCTCCAACCTTTGGCCATTACTGCTAACTTAATTTCTTAAAGGTTTCTCCTGAGCTTTTCTTCTCAAGCAGGCCCCCACACTGACCCCTTTGCACTGAGACCCTTGGCGGGTGTGCAGAGGGTATCTGTGCAGTCAGGCTCTGGCATCACCTCTGATCCGTTCTGGAACTGTTCACCCTCCACACCGTGCACCCTCTCCCCCCAAGCCCAGGACCAGGATCCCATGCCAGCCCTGGCAAGTGAGCAGTCGGGTAGGCAGCCTGGGGAGGTTCTGTAAGCTGTACAGCATCCTGTGAGCAGATGTAAAACTCCTCTGTGCCTTTGTGCGACATTTTATTAACAGCAGATCGAAAGATGCTAACATTTTATCATGTCAGCTTTTGCATTTGAGCTAGTCCAGTCATTGGCCTGTGAGTAATTAGCTGCTGGGTGGTGTCTTTCTTCATCTTTTTTCTTTTTTTAAATTGGAATCAGAAAATCCATTTTCTTTCTTTTTTTTCTTCTTCTTGGTAGTAGATGTGGTCCATGGAACACTTCTTGTGGACTTGGCTGTTTTTCCACATTCATGGACGATTAATTTCCAGCTATAATCCAGTTACCCAGCAAACACTGCATTATCTCCCAACATTGTCAACCATTTGCTGAAACAATTGTCCCCCAACCTCCCTCCACTGGGGGGAAAAACATCATAACACCTCATTCTGATGTGTGAAACATACCTGGTTGTGAAACCCTGGCTGTTTCAATTGTCAGTCTTTGATTAAGTCAGTGTTTCTCTACATCCGGCTCTTGGACTTTTTTATTTTTCAGTTTGGAGTGAATTTGTTACTACCGTGGCATATTCACATCAGTCATGGAGTGATGTCAGCCATTTGCAACGTCAGAAATGGCCCATGTTCCATCCACAGAGTCAACAGCATTTATTGGGTGCCTATAATGTGTCAGGCTGAGTGCTGGGCTCTTAGCATGAACTGGATATTTTCCTCATACATCCCCGCATGAGTATCCTAATACCCAGATCCGAGCACTCCCGGACATAAATCCCTTCCCTGGCTCCCCACTGCTCTGAGACAAAGTCTTAGCTCCTCAGACTGGCCAGCAAGGCTTCTCACAACCCCCAGTCCAGCTGACTATTCCAGGTCTTCTTTGCCACTTTGTCCCCATTGCTCTAGAATTCCCCAGAATGCCTTCAGGCCTGGCTCCTGCAGCACCCTCTGCCTGGGCCTTCCCTGCCCGTTGGGCACCATTATCGCTCCTTGGAGCCTGTTCAGAGCTTCCCCAGAAGTCCAGCCTTGCTCTCCTTTGCTGCCAGGCATGCCCTGCACTTCTCCCGCCAAGATGTCACTGCACTTGCCTTTTCTGTGGGCTCTCCACAGGTAAGAACCACATCTTACTCATCCATTGAGACCACCAGCGATGACTTCATGGCCAAATCCAGTGGTCAGTTTTCTGTCTTCTTCTCCCCCAACCTTCTAATGCATTTTGCACATATTTCTCTAGACTTCCAGGACAGCACTCTTGTCTGATTCCTGTCTCCCGGATCCTCCTCCTTCATCCATTGCTACTCTTCCTTCTTCTCTGCCTGCCCTCTGGCTGTTGGTGCTTCAAGGTGGGCCCTGGACCCTCTTTCTTATCGATACTCTTCCCCTGGGGTTGTTGATCCAGGTCTGTGTCTTTTCTCACCATGTAGTTTGCAGGAGGGCTAGCCTGGGCTCAGGACTGTGTCTGCTTTGTCGGCTCAAGCTCTCTAAGTGGATGTCTGAAAGGTGTCCTGGCAATGGGGGTTCTGGTAGGAAACAGAAGCCAACTTGAAAGGGTCAAGAAATTTTAATGAAGTGCCTACTCTGAGAGTTGTGGGCAGGGTTAAGGGAACCAACAAGAGATACTGAGGCACTCAGAGACTAGCGGCTGCAGGAATCCATTACTACCCCTAGGGCTGAAGGGGCAAAATAGTGTTCCCAGAGTCCAGAGCAAGCTGGAGTGTATGGAGGAGGCTCTGCCCTGTGGAGGCTGTGGCAATGAAGAGGTATGGCTGCAGCCAAGAAAAGTAGCCCAGTGTTCCCGGGGAGGAGCAGCTCCACCTTGCTCTCCTCCTGCCCTGCTAGTGCCATCCATAGGCCAAACCTATGGACGCCAGAGGGCCAGGGCCAGGGACCCCCCCCCTCCCCTGTTCCTGCCCCAGGTGAGGCAGTTCACATGCCCTGGCTCAGCCTCCTGCAGCCAGGAACAGGGTGGAGAAAAAAGAACAGGCTGGGAAGGGACAAACAGACAGTAACTGTCACAGTCCACCCCTTTGCTACTCAACATCTATTCTTGCCCTTCTCTCAGAGCAGGAAACTCTCGTCTCCAAAAGCCCATTAGCCATTGAATCATCATGGAGTGATGTCAGTTCAGTCATGCTCTTGCCCAGAACCTAAACTAGTACACTAGCTAGATGGCAGGAGATGGGGAAAGAACAAATCCGTAAACATAGGCTGCAGGTAGTGGCTGTAGTCACCACACCTGTGGCCAATTGAGAGGCAATGGTAAATAATCATCACTTCTTTTTCTAGTACCCATTCCATGCTCCCTTCATCGTCTCTGAGCACCTGGGCTGGTGGCAGTTATGTGCCTTGTAGGTGACCCAATTCTTCATGCTCACCAGGCTTGAGTCCTTGGTCATCCCACCTTGGCTCTTTGCTGTAGTTTCCTATGACTGTTGTTAGGAGATCTAAGAGCACCTCTCCCTGACCTCAGTGGATTCCCCAGGTCCAGGCAAAGTTCTCTCTTCTGCGTTGTGCAGCAGAGCCCAACTGCTGCTTGGCAATCAAGGTCACTCGCCCAGATCACTAGGGCAACTCTTTGCCTATCTGTTCAGTAGCACAAGGAGCTCAGAGTAGCCAATGGGTGGCCCCAGTTTCTGATTTAATGGAATCATGGCTGTGTTTCCTGGTGGAAGCCTTTGAGAAATAGGACCTCCCAGCCTGCTGAGCCCAAGGTTACTGTCTTAGTTTGGATTCTTCAAAAGCAGACACCTAAGATGAGGTTTCATGTACATTTGACTTATTAAGGTAGTGCTCCCAGGGGAGAGCCGTAGGGGAGGAGGAGCAGGACATGGAAGGGAAGAAGCCAAGGAAGGATGCAAGTTGAGGCAAGTCCCACCCTGAGCCTGAGCTTACGGGGAGCTCTGCAGCAGAAGTAACACCTTGGAGTTATGTGGACATGAGGCAAGAGAACTAGGCTCCTGGCCTCCCTTGCCCCTCATTCACTGGTTTGGTATTCCCTGGACCAATGGGACAAGCAGGCCCTGGGAGGCCAAGGGATGTTCTCTGAGAAAGGGCCTTAGATGTGGCTGTTTGAAACGGTAACACACCAAAACCAGGAGAGGCCCAAAAACAGGGAAAAAAGGAATCTGAGGGAATCTAGGCAGAGCTCCAACATTATCTGTTATGTTGCAGAGATGGGAAACAAAAATTCCATAAGTGGGTTTTTTAAGGTATAAGAATGAGTGGGCTGTGGTGATGGTTGCACAATTCTGTGAACATGCTAAAATTCACAATTCTGTGAATGTGATGTTGCATTGTCCACTTTAAAAAGATAAATTATGGGCCAGGCGTGGCGGCTCACACCTGTAATCCTAGCACTCTGGGAGGCCGAGGCGGGAGGATTGCTCGAGGTCAGGAGTTCGAAACCAGCCTGAGCAAGAGCAAGACCCTGTCTCTACTATAAATAGAAAGAAATTAATTGGCCAACTAATATATATAGAAAAAATTAGCCGGGCATGGTGGCACATGCCTGTAGTCCCAGCTACTCAGGAGGCTGAGGCAGTAGGATTGCTTGAGCCCAGGAGTTTGAGGTTGCTGTGAGCTAGGCTGATGCCACGGCACTCACTCTAGGCTGGGCAACAAAGTGAGACTCTGTCTCAAAAAAAAATAAATAAATAAAAATAAAAAGATAAATTATATAGCATGTGAATTACATCTCAATAAAGCTTTTTTTAAAAGTGGGTGGGGACCCTCATCCAAAACTGGCAGTCTTGCCAACTCTCCAGTAATGGGTCAGAGCTGCACTCCGGGTGTGGTGAATGCAGTCTCCGAAATCCAAAGGGGCCCCTTCAGCACCATGCCTCTTGTTTCGTGGTACAGCACAAGGTATAGCAACATAGCTTTCATTTTAGAGGAGATATTACAAATTCTGTCTCCTCTAGCCCTCTGGCCTCCTACTGGAACCAGAGAGTGAAGAAGCCTGGGAGACGCTGTCCATGTGGATCAGCCCTCTGGACACAGAGCAGCATGGAGAATGGATCTGTGTGTGTGAGTTGCAGAGGGAGAGAGCCAGCCCCACACGTCACACCTGACATGGCAAAGCAGAACTCTCAATTTTATCAACCGCCACCTACCCTCCACCTGCCACCACCTCCTGCTCGGGTGATGGCAGTGGCCTGCTAACTGGCCTCCTGTCCTCCACCCTCCTCTTCACCCCCCAACCCCAACTCCATGCTCCATAAATAGAGTGATCCTTATAGATATGAATCACATGGGGTCGCTCCCCTGCCCCATACCAGCCAGTGGCTCCCATTGCTCTTCAAGTAAACCTTGACCCTTGGCCTGGCCCCTGAAGTTCTGGACCCTCTGACCCCACCCAGGTTGGTACGTGAGACAGGCTCAGCATTGGTCCGTGCATAGCCCACTTTCATTTGTTTGTTTGTTTGTTTTTAATAATGTGATAAGCACCCATGAATCCATCGCTCCAGACAAATCTAGGCCCTTGACAGAATCCTGCATCCAGCCCTCTTGCCTCCCACCCGTGAGGTCCAGCATCCCTCTGCCCCGTGCCTCATGCACTCGTTTTCCTTTTTTGACTTCATGACATCCATATGTATTCCTAAAAGTTTTCATCTAAAAGTTGTTTTAGGCTGTGTAGTCTTTGGGGCTAAATTTTTTTACTTAATATGATGTTGCTCGAGTTCATCCATGGCATCATGTTGTGGGCTGCTGTTTTCCCTGCCACACGATACTCCCGTGGGCCGTGCCGGGTTTCTCCATCCTCCCTCTTATTGGCATGTGGTGTGCGGGTTTGGCCATGGGGAGAAGTGCTGCCATGGATGTCACTGCCCAGGCCCCTATTGGCCCTTCTTTCCTCTCACCTTTCAGCCCCTTCCTCTCACCCACCACATGCCGCCATGCTGGCCTTTGTCACACCCTCTAAGCTCTACCTACCTCAGGGCCTTTGCTCCTGCTGTTTCCTCTCTCAATGGCTGGCTCTTCATTATCATCCCATTTCAGCTCAATGTCATTTTGTCAGACACCTGCCCTGACCTACGTGGCTCTGCAGCCCTCCCCTCCCAGAAAAGTGTCCCCATGAACCCAGAGCCTTCTTGGAGGGCTCAGGGAGGGGCTGCAGTGGGGGTGACTGGAGCCAGGGGTGAGAGGGTGGGATGAGAGATGAGTCAGAGAAGTGGTTAGAGAGCAGATGCAGGAAGGCCTTGAATGCCATGCCAAGGAGGCCTGAACACACCCTGTCCCTCAAAGTGTGTCAAGATCCTCACCCTGAAGGAGGCCTCCTGCAACCAGAGTGCTGCTCCAGGCCTTTGAGGAGGGCCTGCACATGCCCGGATATAAGGCAAGTAGTTCTCCCCACATTTGTCCCTCAGAAGAGAGGGTTGCCTCATATTTGAGTCTTTACATGGTTTCACATTTTATGGGGCACTGGTTACTTTATTTTGAAAAGCAAAGTTCTGTTTTGGAAGTGCATGCTATTAATAGACCAGCACAACATTAGCCTTTTGGCCACTTCTGAGGGTTGCCTGTAAAACAGGCAGAAAAGAGGATGTGAAGAAACTTATCACCAACAGAGTCACCATTCAAAGGGGCTGTGAGGGTGTCTGAGGCCACACAGCAGGCTGTGCTCTTTCCTGGCAAGCAAGGGGGACTGCAGAGTGCAGGGCTAATCCCCTTTGTTCTTTGGAAGGGGAAACAAGGCCTGGGAGGTGAGTGACTTCCTGAGGTGCAGAGCCAGGCCCTCTAAGGGCTCTGGGCTTTTTCAGGAGGGTGTAAATGGAGGACCACATGCCAGGCACAAAGGACAAAGACCTTTCTGCCTTCCTGGCCTAGAAGGCCCAGATGGTATCAGGAAGCACCAGCTTTGGAGCCAGGAGACCCAGTTCTATTTCTAGCTTCCCCACTGCCCGGCTGTGAATCTGGGTGCGTTACCTCCCTCTCTAAGCCTCGGTTTCCTTTTCTGCTGAGAGGACATAACAGCAGTGCCCTCGCTAGGCTGCTGTGAGGCTACAGCCTCTGCAGAGTTGAGGACAGGTCACTTCTGTGGGGGTGGGGGCCAGGGACTTGAAGGGGACTTGGGAGCTGTGGAGAAGAAACCGCAGTGGCCCACAGGGTGGTGGGGATGTGCGCCTGCTCAAGGGGGCCCTTGGCACACAGAAGAGCAGGGGCAGGAGGGGGCCTGGGTGGCTACTCGGCCACACTCATACCCCTCCGCGCAGCAGGTCCAATGACTCTTGCCACAGGAACATGTGTTTGCCACCACTGGCCTTGAATGTCTTATAAAACTCACAATTTGTTCAAAAGAATAAACAGCATGAAAGGGGATGCACAGCCTTCATCCAGGGCTGGCGAGTGGGGAGCGGCTCCCAGGCTGCTTTCCATTGAAACCAGATTTGGAGGCATCTATTCTCGTAGAGCTCTGGGTCAGGGAAGCCCTGCCCAGCACAAACTGTGTGCTTGGCTGTAGCATTGGATGGAGGACACAGGACCTCACTTTCCGATCTGCAAAACAGGGATAACAACAGGATTTTGCATGTGATGCAGAATGAATATATGCAAAGTGCTTGGAGCAGGGCCTGGCCAAGCAAGTGCTGGGAAGGACTGGCTGTTATCCTTACAGGAGATAGACACGTGCAGACTGACACCCAGAAGGGCAGGGCTGGGACAGAGTAAGCCTGGGACCTGGGCAACCAGGGAGGCCAGCTTGAAGAGGAAGGGAAGGTATCCTGGATAGAAAATGGGTCCAGGCAGAAAAAGTGACACTTGTGGAGGCTGTGAGGGGGGAAAGAGGCTTTCATATTTGAGGAACCAATATGAAAAGGTTGAGAGGGCCAGGAGCCAGGTTACATGGGATCATGGGATGCCCCTAGAGGACAACCCAAATCAGCTTGGGGCATCAGGGAAGGTTTCCCCAAGGAATTGACACCCAGACATGGTGTTGAAGAACCAGAAGGTGTTAGTATTGGGAAAAGGGGTGTTCCAGGAAGAAGGAACAGGATCTGCAAAGGCCTGGAGTCCAGAGGCCCATGGCATGGTGTGGGGTGGGCTTGGTGTACAGAGTGGTCACATCGGGGCCTGGGCTGGGCAGGCTGACCTCCCATCTGTTAATCCGGAGGGCAGAGTTCCACTTCATCCCACTTGCCCCAGCCCCCAGGAGGCTCAGCAAACTCCAGCCTAAGGAGCCAACTTAGACGGGGATGAAAGTGCTCTCTGCTGAGTGGGCTCTGGTAACCCAGGTGCATGCCCAGGCCCCTTCGTGGGGGAGTTTCAGCCAAGAACCAGGACAACGCCCAGGTCTCCGGCCCAAGTGGTTGATGGGCTGAGATGGGAATGTGGGGGAAAGAGATTTTGGGATGCTGAGTTTGAAGAGCCATCTATGAGAAGCTGCCAGGCAGGATGTGGACAGATTCCCAGGCTGAGCTCAGAGGGAGTCCCAACAGCTGGGGCTGCCTGGGGACAGGGACAGGAGCCCGGGAAGGAGGAAGCCATGGGGTGAGAAGGGCCTGGGTTCTAGGGTAGTAGATGGCCAGTGGACTGAATGGGCAGAGTGGGGCTAAAAAGCATGGACTGGATTTAAGAACAAGAGGGCTATTGGAGTGACTGTGAGGCAGGAAGGAAGAGACAACCAGTGAGTATAAACTCATCTTTCAAAAATTAGGTTTTGACAGAAATATGGAGTAGGCAGCGAGGGAGGAGGGAGTCCACAGACGTAGGCTGTGTGTTTAGATGAGTTGAGAAGTTCTGTAAATGCTGATGAGAAAAGAGCAGAAGAAAGAGGCTGCGGGTGGAGGAGGGGGAAGATGGGGCGGGGGAGGTGTGAGGTTTGTGACTGGTTGTCCCAGGGGCCCATCAGACAGTGGATCTTAGAGGGTAGAGGGTGAGGCCAGTGGCCGAGGGTCTGGGAAGCAGGAGAGAGGGGGCGGGGAAGGCTGGTGGTGGCTGTGAGCTCCGGTAGAGCAGGCTCTGTTGCCAGCAACTGCCCTGGGCCTGGCGCACGGGAGTCCTCAGTGTGTGAGAGCTGAATGGGTGCAGGGGTGTGGAGTGGGAGAGGGGCTCCAGGGGACCCCAGGGTTGAGGCAGCACTGAAGCTGGGACGTGAACTTGCCCTCCACCTGACCGGTGACCATTTCAGATTTGGGGGCTGGGGACAGGTAGGAGTGGGCAAGGTGGGCGGTAGTGAGGGACAACAGTGGAGACAGTCGGGGTGAGGGGCCAACTGAGGCCCTGGGGCCTGGGCTGGGGGCAGAAGTCAGCCATGGTGAGAGTCCGGGAGAGCAGGCTCTGGAAGCCCCCTCTGCAGGACCAGCTAGTGCATGGTGATACACCCTCCCCAGGACCCCTCTGACCACTCCTTGGGCATCTGTCACACCTGCCTGGAGTTTCTAGGCCTCCCTTTCCTCCCCTGTATCATGAGAGATTAGTGGTCTCTGAGGTTCCTTCAGCTCTCATCTTCCCTGACGATTTGGTTTGTGGTCAAGAGCTTGTTCCAGGTTGCAGAGTGACTCCAAGTGGGGGTCCAGGCCTCTGACACCCAGGACGGCCCCCTGCAACCTGTCTGGTCCCCACAACCCTCTGCCACCAGCACTTCGGGCATCCTACCTGGCGTGTCCAGTGGTGATGGCCAAGGGAATGACCACCAGGGGGTGCCAGGACCCAACCCAACCAGCTGCTCTGAGCAGACTCTAGTTACTGTGTTTCAAAGGGGGCATGAGCCACAATGAAAATTTTGAAGTTTGTCACGGAGTAGGGCCTCTGCTGTCCTTGAGAGGAGGCAGGAGGCCCCAGCTCTGCCAAAGACTTTGGGCAAGTCCTGCCAGTGCTCCTTGGGCCTCCGTTTCCCTGTTGGTCACTGGAGGTGCCTTCCTCACTCAGGTGGGCATGGGACCAGGAGGGAGGTGGGTCAGCAGAGGGCCCACCCGTGCCCGTGTCCTCTCCCATCCTGCAGTGGTCCCATGCCCGGCCAGTGCAGTGCGGGCCTCCGCGAGTGCTCTCCACCCATAGGCTGCCTCCCAGCTGTGTGGGGTTCTAGAGTCTGCTAGGACGCTTGTACCCTGGCCCAACCTCACAGCCATCCAGGAGGTCAGGGTAGGAGCCATGCCTATGCTGGTGAGGAAACTGAGGCACAGGGAACTGAATGCTTTCAAGCTCACCTGTCTGAAAATCCCCACCGCAGGGGAGGCTATGCTCTGGGCCCTGCGGCTAGGGTGGACTCTGTTTCTTCCCTACTTGCTGTGAGTACCCAGGCAGAAACTCATGGGAGCAGGGTTGGGGGCTGCACATATACCAACCAGCCCAGGGGAAGGCTGTCACCCCAGAGGAAGGGCGTTGAGCCCAAATGCAGCCCCAGTGCAGCAGTTTCCAGTGTTAGACGGCCTTGGAGCAGGTTGGGAATCTGCATGTGTAGCAGTTGCCCCAGGCGGCTCTGAACCACGGGTGGTGAGACAACCCTGTGAGAATCCACTCTGTAGGTAAAGGCAGCTCGTCCAGGGCACAAGGCTGGATTTCCCACCTCTAAGCCCCGAAGTCACAGTTTCTTCCCTTTCTTCCTTCATTCAACAAACATCCACCCACTCCGACTCCATGGGGGCCCTCGCTGTGCCCAGGAGGCTCAGAGGGAATTCGCACCCTGTCTAGCCTCTGAGAGACGCACTGGCTAGAGGGGGAGACACTCTCCCACAGCAAACTGCAAAGGGCAATGTGATCACTGCAGTGATCTCGAAGGCTCAAAGGAAGGGTGTTCCAGGCAGAGGCAGCAGCATGGATAAAGGCCTGGAAACAAGAGGCAGAATGGCAAAGAGCAGGGCCCTGAGGGGACAGGTGGTGTCAGGGGAGGAGGCCTGGCTAAGACCTTTGAACTTTACCCTGAGGCTAGGCCTCTCACACTGCTCTGCACTTGTCCCTTTACTTGAAAGTCCCCCACCAACACAAGCACTCCCATGGCTGGTGAGCTCTGCGAACCCGCTCCTGGCAGGAGCCCTGGCACCCTGGTGCTGAGCCGCCCCTCTGGAATGCAGGTTGGCAAGGGGGCAGTGGAGTGGGGTGAGTGGGGGACGGTGGGGAACAGCTGATTTGTTTTAGAGCAAGAGGCTCTGGGCTGCCTTCTACGCTGCAGCATCAAAGGCTGCCTGGAAACGTGTACGGAATAAGGTCAGATATTATGGAAATTGTCTCCCCTGCTTTGTGGCCTGGGAATTCACGGTCATTGAAAAGAATTTCCCCTGGTCCCATATTTCTCCCTCTCTTTGAAAGTAAAGCTTTTAGATCAAATAAATATAAATTATGGTCATGCGTTTTTCTGAAATCAACTGCCTTCTCCAGCTATAATGTAAATGAATTGAACTTTTAAAGAGCCATTCTCCCAGCGTTGGAGGGTCAAGCAGACTTGCCTCTTGAGACTCACTTTTGCTGTTTCCCGTGACTGTCGCTTATAGTCACTGGCACGGAGGGTGCCCTGGCAGCAGAGGCTCAGGGACCCGGCTGCGGTCCTGACTGGGCCTTGCTAGGGTCTGGGGCAAGTCCCTTAGGCTTGCTGAGCCTCATTCAGTGTCTTCACTGCCTAGAGGGATTAATTATGCCTGCTGATCACTAAGTTTATTTTCCCCAAAGTAAAACAAAAACATTGTTTCAAAAAAATCAAATAATAGTACTATGGGCCAAGGAAGAAAACCAATAGTCCTCAAACTGTGCCCATCTCAACTAGCGCCAAGCCCAGTTCCACTTTGCGGAGGCGGCTACATTCGAATCCTTACGCTGTGTCTTCTGTCCCCACGTGCCTGCTTCAGCCTCACGTGCTGCCCGGCCTTCCTCGCTCCTCACCCTGAGACGTTTCCCTCGGCTTCCCGGGCAGGGCGGTGATAGGCTGCCCTCCCTCACGCCTCCCACCGCCTCCCTCTTCCCCAGCTCCCAGTAGTTAGTGCACATAAGTTTCCACTAAATTGATATTCTGGATTTATGTTGTCATGACTATGTAAATATTTACTAATCCAAGTACTGTCATCTGATTAGTTTCTTTTTCTCATGCTTTTACCATTTTCTGGAATTAATAACTGTCTGTGTTCTCGTTTGTCTAGTTGTCTATGTGCCTGTTGCTGATTCTTCCCAAACCCTCCTGGCAGCCACGTCCAACACCTGTCTATCGATGGCCCTGTCCGTGCGTCCAGTGCCTGCGGGTGACCGGCCATGGCCTGGGCCCGCCCGGGCATGGCTGCCTCACTGGACTTCTCCCGGCCGTTGTCCTGCACTGCACTCCTTGTTCACAGAGCCTTTGGTTTATTCTCTCAATCTGGGGGAGCTTGTCCTCTGATAACGTTTTGGGGAAAAAAAATAGGAAATACTTTTTTGGTAGTTCTAACATGTCTGAAAATATCTTTATCCTACACTCACTCTTGATTAATAATTCAGTTGGGCATAGAATGCTAGGTTAAACATTGTTTCCATTCAGAATTTTTAAGTCTTTTGCTCGACAGTTTTCTATCTCCCAGCGCTGCGCTGAGAAATTTGATGATATTCTTTTTGTTCCATATCTTTGTATGGGGCTTTCTTCTCCATCCTGGTCTTCAGACGTCTTCAAATGTCGTGGCTTCGTGTGGGTCCTTTTCCATCTGTCACCCAGGCACTAGTGAGCCTGTTGAGCTGGAGGCTCACATCATTCCGTGGTGGAAATTTTTCTTATATTGCTTCTTTATAACTTCCTTTCCTTCCTTTTCTTGTTTCTCTCTTTCTGGAACTTTTATTAGTCAGATACTGACTTCCTGGATTGATAGTCAAACCTCATTTTTTTTTTCTTATTTTAATTTTTGTTGTTGTTGTTTCTTTTGGTCTCTCTCTGAGCAATTTTCTCGATGTTATCTTTCAAGCTTTCTAGCAAAGGTTTCATTTCAGTTATCTTTTTGCTTATTCATTTGTTTCAGTTTGGCTCTGCTGCCAGCCTCATCTCTGATTTCCCCCAGGGTTTGGGTTTTTTTTCCCCATTTGGTGATCTTTGGCAGGTGATCTTTGGCAGGTGATCATGTCCGGAGTGAGGCACTGAAAAGCCAGTGTGGGAAGCTCTGTGAGCCTGACTGGTTGGGGGAGAGGCTTGTTGACTGTGGGCTTTACTGGGATGATCTGGGGGCAAGTCAGCTCTTGGGGGCAGGCTCAAAATGCTTATTTCTAGAGGCCAGTTTCTCCAGAAAAGAATCTCCAAGCTCCTGTTCTGTGGGGGCCCAAGCTGCTTGGTGTTTCTGGGTCGAGATCCCCCTCCAGTTCTGTTTCTGTGGAGAATAACCCTTGCCTGCCGGTCTTCTAGGAGTGGAATGTGAGAGGCAGCGGGAGGAGCTTGGGAGGGAGGGCCAGCAGGAGGCTTGGTTGTTTGGGGGCACTAAGGAGTCTAAGGGGTTCTACATTGACTGTTGGCCGCTCCCTCTTTTTACTGCACCTCTGGCCCCCACCTTCCTCAATACCTGGTGCCTCCCAGTCCTGGGTGTTTGTGGGCTCTGGGGGAGACCTTGCCCACTTCTGGCAGTGCCCCTCGGCAGGCCTGAGCTGCTGCTGCCCCACCAGCTCAGTCTCCACTCCTGGCAGCTGCCATCTTCCATGGGCTCTTCTCCTGTTCTGATGGCTCCTTTTAATTGTTTTGTTGAGGTAGAGTCTCACTATGTTGCCCAGGCTGGTCTCAAACACCTGGGCTCAAGTGATCCTCCCGCTTCCTGAGTAGCTGGGAAGCTGGGAATACAGGCACGGGCCATTGCCCCCAGCTCTTTTTATTTCTTTACTATCACCTTAATGAGGTTCCAGAAGGAGATGAGATAAATGCTGATATCCAGTCTCTTTCTGCTATTTCGGTTATACTTTGCTCCTGTCAGACAATCTGGGGAAGCCAAAGAAACATCATCATTATTATAACAGCTAATATTTATCCAGCTCTTGCTCTGTTCCAAGAGCCCTGTTAAGCATGTTATAATGTATTATCTCATGGGATTCTTACTACCACCCCAGGAGGGAAGTTACAGATGTGGAATTGGCTCAGAGATGTGGGTGACTTGCCTAAGGGCACCCTGTGAAACCATCCGAACTCTCTGCTAGACTCAGAGACCTGGGCGGTCGTGGCCCACTGACCTCTCCAGCCACCCTCACTCCCCACCCCTACCCGCTCCGCTGGACCAGGCTGCCCTCTGTGCTCTGCTCACCCATGCTCTCTGTTTCACTGCCATACTTCCGCACGGGCTAGTCCTGGGAGAAGGAGCAACAGACACTGGGGACAAGCTTACTTGTAAAAACTCCCTGGGCAATGGCAGAAGCTCTCCACTCTCCTCCCATCAGCCTTTGTGTCTACAAGTACATCTTTCCATGGTGTCCGTTTGTGGCTTCTCTAGAGATGAAACCCTTTCCTTTCATGGTTTTGGTTCTTAGAGAAGATTTGCTCCAGCCTGTGCCTGGCATGCACGCCCTTTCCAGCCATTCCTTTTTTCACTCGAGGAGAGATATTCTTCTATAATTAGTGCCTAACCTGTTAGTTTCCTGTCTCTGAGGTGAGACAACTGACCGAGCAAGGGACAGGGCCAAGGAGAATTGCAGTACCAGTGGGGAAAATAATAGATTAGTCATTTGGTGCTGCTGCCAAGACAGTCACTTAATTAGACTGCATGGATTCTGTCATCATTAAGATGTTTATAAGCAGCAAATTCAGCACACAGACTCTTTTCTTTTTTAATGGCTTTATTGAGATATAATTTACATACCATACAATTCACCTATTTAAAGTATATAATTTGATTGTTTTTAGTGTATTCACAGAGTTGTGAAACCTCATCACAATTAATTTTAGAACATTTTCATCACCCCAAAAAGAAACCCTGTATCCATTAGCAGTTACTTCCCATTTCCCTCAAGCTACCACTCCTGGGTAACAGGTCTGTCACTATAGATCTGTTTATTCTGACAGTTCACATAAATGGAATCATACAGTATGAGGTCTTTTGTGACTATCTTTTTTCACTTAGCGTAATGTTTTCAAGGTCCATCCATGTTGTAGCTTGTGTCAGTGTTTCATTTCTTTTTATTGCTGAATAATATTCCATTGTGTGGATATACTATACTTTGTTTATCCATTCATCTATGAGTAATGCTGCTTTAAACAGATTTTGTGTGAACATATGTTTTAATTTCTGCTGTGTTTTTTATTCCACCTAAGAGTAAAATGTCTAGGTCATATGGTAACTATATTTACCTTTTTAAGGAGTTGCCAAACTATTTTCTACAGCAGAAAAACCATTAACATCCTCACTAGCAGTGTATGAGAGTTCTGCTTTCCCCACATCTCCACCAACACTTTTTATTATCTGACTTTTTGAAGATAGCCATCCTAGTGGGTATGAAGCAGTATCCCATTACGATTTTAATTTGCCTTTCCCTGATCTCTAATGATGATAAACATCTTTTCATGTGTTGATTGGTCATTTGTAAATCCTCTTTAGAGAAATGTCAATTCAGATGTTTTTGCCCATTTTAAAATTCGGTTATTTGTCTTTTTATTATTGAGTTGTAAAGGTTCTTAATATATTCTGGATACAATTCCTTTATCAGATATATGATTTGCAAATATTGTCTCCTATTATGTGGGTTGTCTATTCACTTTTTGGGTAGTATGTTTTAACATGCAAACATTTTTAATTTTAGTGGAATCCAATTTGTTTTGTTGTTGGTGTTGGTGGTGCATATGGTGTCATATTTAAGAAACCATTGCCTAGTCCAAAGTCACAAAGATTTCTCAAACTTTTTCTAAGAGTTTTATAGTTTAACTTTTATTTACGTCTTTGGTCCATTTTGAGCTAATATTCACATACAATGTGAGGTAAGGGTCCAACTTCATTCTTTTGCATGGGGATATCCCCTTGTCCTAGTACCACATAGGAAAAGACTATTCTTTCCCTCATTTAGTTGTCTTGGCAGCACTCTTGTTAAAAATCAATTGATCATAAATGTTAAAGTTTATTTTGAACTCTCAATTCCATACCATTGATCTACATAGGTCTTTCCTTATGCCAGAACCACACTGTCTTATTACTGTAGATTTGCTGTAAATTATGAAATTGGAAGTGTGAGTCCTAAAACTTTTCTTTTTGAACATTTTTTTGGCTACTCTGGGTGTCTCGAGTTTCAATATGAATTTTATGATCAGATTGTCAATTTCTGCAAAGAATCCATCTGGAATTTTGAGAGGGATTATGTTGAATCTGTAGATCAATTTGGGGAGTCTTGCTATCCTAATGATATTAAGTCTTCTGATCAGTAAAAATGGTGGATGTCTTTTCATTTACTTAGGTCTTCTTTCATTTCTTTCAATAATGTTTTGTAGTTTACAGAGTATATATAAGTTTTGTGCTTTTGTTAAATTTGTTACTAACTATTGTCTTTTTAATGCTATTGTAAATGACGTTTTTTTTCCCTTCATTTCATTTTTGGGTCGTTCATTGCAAGTGTATAGAAGTACAATTTTTGTGTATTGATTTTTTATCCTGCAACCTTGCTGAACTTGTTTGTGTGTGTGTTGTATTCCTTAGGATTTTCTATATACAAGAACATGTCATCTGCAAATAGAGATAATTTTACTTCTTCTTTACCATCTGGATGTCTTTTACTTAATTTCCTTGCCTAATTGCCCTGGCTAGAACCTCCAGTACAATGGCGAATAGAAGTGTCAAGAGTAGACATCTTGTCTTGTTCCTCATCTTAGGGGAAAGCATTCAGTCTTTCACTGTTAACTGTGATGTTAGCTGTGGGTT
Organism: Mirza zaza; assembly: GCA_008750895.1. Taxonomy (NCBI): domain Eukaryota; kingdom Metazoa; phylum Chordata; class Mammalia; order Primates; family Cheirogaleidae; genus Mirza; species Mirza zaza. Next base: position 70,697 of record VSMD01009155.1, on the reverse strand, counting down.
TTACTAGGTGGCTTTTATCAAGTTAAAAAAGTTGTCTTTTAGTTAGTTGACTGTTTTTTAAATCTTGAATGAGTGTCTACCAGTAAGGTAGAGATTTTTGTCCCTATTTTACATATTAGGAAACTAAGGCTGAAAAATGCTAGAGCAAATTTGGAAAATAGGAATAAGCATGAAGAAGGAATAAATATCACCATCAACCCCATCTTCCAAAGATAAACCACTCTTAACCTTTGGAGGAAAATTCTTTTAGACTTTCTTCTAGGCATGAATATATTTTTAGAAAATTATCTTCACGCAACATATACTGCTTTATTTCACTGCATAATATATCCAGAACATTGAGGGAAGGATTTTCTTAAAGAGTCTGCGTTAGTGGTAGTGAGCTCCTTGTCAGTGGGAGTGTGTAAGCATAGCAGTTTGTCCACACGACGTGACAGGGGCCTGAATGGGGGATGCTTATGAGCCCGTTCTCTCTTCTGGACTGTGAGGCCATCCAGGACTACGTCCAGGCTGAGTCATCTCACTCTCCTGTGCCCAGCTTGGAGAAGACTTGGGGACAATTTGATGAATCAACTGGCATGACCCAAGGGACCCAAGAGGGAAATGGGAACCAGCTGAGTCTAAAGCCTCTTTGGGCTGGGTCCCTTTAGGAAAGAGAATTATGACAGAAGTTTTCTGGCCTGGGTTCTACACTTAGTGGGAAAGTCTCCCCTTCCCTCAGCCTCCAGCTCCCTATCTGTAAAATAGGCATTAAACTGACTTCCCTCATAGGCCCTTCCGAAAGGGCCTAAGTGAAACTCTGGGCCTTGAGGCCTGAAACAGACATTAGGGCCTTGGCCATTTCAGTGGCCCAACTGCCACTGAAGGTCACCAGCCAGCTTGTTGGTATCCACCTGTGTCACACACAGAGCTTTTACCTGAGTGTAAGGAAGACTTGGTGACCTCACCTTGAGGAACTCTCTGTTGTTGGGAGAGGAGATGGCTCAAGAGAAAGGGCATGGCAAGAGAGACCAGCTTGGAGGGCCTGTGGGAGCCCTGGAGGCCTGGCTGGGGGTCTGGAGACCTGGGAGTCCAGCCTCTGCCATTCTCCCGCTTGCTCAGTGAGCTGGGCAGGCCCTCGCTCCTCGCTGTCTCTCCTGGCTCTGACCCCGTGATGCTGAGAACACATCCAGGGCCCTTACTGACTGTTGAGCACTCACTATGCTCTGGTGCTGGTGGCTGCAGCACCGAACAAAACAATGGAGGCCAACTTGGAAGAATAGGACTTGGAGAGGCAGCTTGTTCTGGGAGGAAGAAGAGCAATCTTAGGGCCCAGCAGACCAGCCTGGCACTGTGAGCCTAGACCTCCCCTCTCTCTCAGTGAATGAGTTAACATATGTCAAGTGGCTGGCACATATAGGGGCTCCAAAAATCCATGTTGTCATGAGCAAGGCCTGAAAGTTGGGGAGACCAAGGCAGGCTTTTGGCCAGTGAAGAGGGTGGGCAGCCTAGACTGTGGAAGGTGTCTTGACCTTAGAGCAATGGCCTTGCCCTTGGGCAGCCCAGGCCCATCAGCTGACAGTTTCTCCATCAGAAAAAATAGAGCGGTCTGTGCCCACTGCATTCCAGCTTCTCTGGGGCATGAGACCACCTTGCAAAGCCAGGCTCCATGGAGACGTCTGCACAACCTGCTGTGTCTTGCTTGGAGAGGGCCGGTGTCTGGGGCCCAGGGAACCTGTGTTCCTGAGAGGTGCCCTGCGTGGCACTTAGTGACTTCCATCTGGGGCCACCTTCCACCTCCCACCCTTTGCTTTCTCGCAGGAGACCCCCACCCATTTCTCTGGGGGCTCAGGCCCTCGCTCCTTTCCCCAGTCCTGCCTTGGGTTGCTCACGGTCTGGTGGTAGCTGTGTGACCCACACAGAGGAAACCGCAGATGAGGGTAAAGTGCCACCCTCCAGTGCCCATGCCACCTCGCTTGGCACAGCTCTTTGTGGTATGCAAAGCAGATCTCCTGTCATTGGCACTCTTTATTCCCCAGGAGCCAGGAGGGCTAGAAGTGTAGTTCCCACTCTACAGATGAGGAAACTGAGGCCCACAGTGTGAAGCGATTTCCCACAAGTTGGTGGTAGAGGCAGGCTGTAAACTGGGGCTGACTCCCAACCCCAGGGTCACATACTCAACTTGGCACGTGCCCCTGCCCTCAGGAGCTTGGGGACAGCAAAGTTCTGGGGCTCAGAGATTGGCCACGGGTAAGCACGGGCTTTACAGTTGGGAGGACATGAGTTCACGACCTAGCTTGGCCATGTGTGATCTTGGGCAATTTACTTCACCTCCCTTGCCCTCGGTTTTCTCATCTGTAAAATGGGATAATATTAAGCAACTAATGTGTGTAGAGCACTGACAGTGCCGGCCATGGCGAGTGGTCACCTTTCAAGTGGTGTCCCACCCTCCTGGGTGCTGGAGCCTCCTGGGGAGCTTTTCAACAGCATCCCACCACCCTCAGGAGGCTGCTAAGAGGTGGGGGCTGCGTGTGTAGCTGCGTGTGTAGCTGATGTGCAGGCTGGTAAACTGAGTCTCTGGGAGGCAAAGTGACCCACAGGTCCTCTGGGCTCCTGTTTCTGCCTCTCCCAGGACTTGGCCACCCTGATGACTCGTTCCTGGGGGGCTGCCAGGTGAGCTGGAGATGGGTGCTCAGGCCTTACTGCGGGGACTCGGTGGGCCAGCACGGCATGGCCTCTCCTTCTTTGGGACTTAATTTCTCCTCCTGTAAATAATAACCACCCCTCACTCCCCTTCCTCAGTGAGTAGCGATGGTGGCCTTGTTGGGGCCTGCTGACCTCTTGGCACTGAGCCTTGGTTTCCCCAGCTGTGAAGTGGGGGTGTCAGGGAGATGTGGCCCCAGCTGTGGCCTGGTGGCCCCCAGGGTGCTGAAGGTTGATGGAAGCCCGTGTGCTCCGGCCCCCAGCCCCTCCCTCCCTGCAGCCTGCAGACCAGGTGATTTTCTCAACTCACACGCAGGCTCCTATTTGGGAAACGTGAGGCAGCAGAGAGCAGAGGCCCCGGAGTGGCCACCCCTTCCTTCTGTCCTGGGCTGCCCGGGTGGGGTGCTGCCAGCCCTGAGCCACCGAGCAAACGTTCAGGCAGTAACCCAAGCCTCGGCCAGCTGCTTCCCTGCAAATACGAGATTACTTGCCTGGATGCCCCTGCCCTCTGCGCAGCCTCGGAAACCACGCTGGGGTGGCCAGGCCCGCTGCCACCTGCATGAGTGTGACGGGGCGGCAGTTGGGAGTCCCCGTCGGGCCTGAGAGGCCTTCAGAAGCTGTGCGGTCGGCCCTTGACCCACAGATGGGACTGTTTCAGTGTCTTGCCCACTCGCTTGCATACCCCCAGGGATGAAGAGCTCACTTTCATCCCAAAGTAGTCCATTTTACTTTAGAGGGCTTTGCTTTTTAAAAGTCTGAGATTGCCCTCAGCCCCACCCCGTGGAGTCCAAGTCTGCTTGAGGGTCTCCCAGCACAGTCAGCTGCCTCCCTCTGGGGCACCCTGCGGGGCTTTGGGGGCACGGCCAAGGCCCCCCCCTAGTCTCCTGTGCCCCCAGCCCCTCCCGTGCCCTCAGCATGGGGTTCGCAGACCTTTCCCTGTCCTGGCCCCTGTTCTGCACATACGCTTACTCGTCACTGGCAAATTAGCTCAAAGAAGCATTTATTAAACCCCAACTGTGTGCAGGCCCTATGCTGGGCACTGGAGACGCAGGGTTACCAACATGCCCTGCTGTGACAAGATAGTGGCACAGGAAAGAGGAACTCAGGCCCCAGACCTTCCCCCGGTGGGCGGGCTCCAGCCTGGAAGAGCCGGGCTGAGCTCTCGTACCTGCCCTGGCCGCCAGGTGAGCCAGAAACTCCCAGCCTGGCCACGCTGGGTCGGCTTAAATCCTTCCCTGGAGAATTTCACCCACAAAAGTTCTACGGAGAACAATGTAACGACCCACAGAGACAGCGTTACGATGGACCCACGCTCCAGCGTCAGTATCTTCAACTTGCCGTGAAGCCTGTTTCCTTGCCGTCCACGCCCGCAGCCCCTGCAGATGACGCTGCAGCCCGGGCTGCTCTGCTTTTTTGTTCTGCCCTAAAACAAGTGATCAGACCAAGTCCAGCCCCCAGGGAGCTCAGCAGCCCCCGCCCAGCTGCCCAGACAGGACACGTCTCCTGGTGGTGCAGCCTGACTGGGGGCTGCCTGGAGGCACCTCTCCTCCTAAAGGACCTTCTGCGACCCAGGATAAAGGGAGGCTGTCGGTGCTGCAGCCCCAGGGCTGACGGGGCTGGCTGTTCCTTCCCAGTTCGTGTTCCTTTGCGTTTCCCCCGAGGACACAACCACTCAGAAACCTATAAATCCCTGGCAGGGCTGACGGCCCCTGCGAGTATATAAATCAGCACTTGTAAAGGCCTAATGGTCCCCTCTGGACGGCTGAGACCCGCAAGTGCCAGGAATCCTCAGGCGGGTCCCCAGGGCGGAGCTGTGGTCGGGATGCAGACCAGCAGGGCGGGGCCAAGCGCTGGGGCCAGCTCTGCCTGGCTGGTGGCCTGGGGCAAGGCCTCTCTCTGAGCCTGAGTTCTTGCCTCTGTGAAACGAGGTGATAGCACTCACCTTGCAGAATGTCGCCAGAGCTGCAGGGGCCGCCTAGCATGGGAGGCGTTAGCTCTTCAGGTGGGCGAAAGGGTAAGGTGGACAGGGCACGGCTGGGCCTGAGGCCGGGTCCCCACTGCCCATCGCTGACCTGCTCTGTGACTTCGGACAAGTCATGTCCCCTCCACGCCCATGTCCTCATTGCACGGGCTGACCGAGTCCACAGATCCTCGTGAGGCCCTCCTCTGGGCCAGGTTCTGCGGAGGCCGGTCCTTGTTCCCTTGCCGGTCTTCCCAGCTCCACTAATGTGTGTAACGAGTGGGTATTGAGCACCTGCTGTATGCCAGATGCTGTTCTAGGGGCTGAGTGGTCAGCAGTGAAGGGGACAGATTGGAGACTGCCCTCCTGGGCCTTATGTTCCAGCGGGGGCTTCCCTAGCACAGGCCTGCTGCGGCGGAGGGGCAGGGGTGTCCCGAGGCACAAAGCTGCCATGTCACAACTCTGACCACCCTGTGCTTGGTGTCCCCTCCCCGTTGGGCTGGCTTGGGAGTGTGCAGAGAGGCTGGAAGGGGCTGCAGAAACAGTCTTTGGGCCTGGCCTTCCAGTCTGTGAAGCGAGAGGGCTGGGGCTGGTGGTCCAGGCGGTCCACTCAGCCCTGGTGTTCTGGGTCTGTGATAACTCATGGACCCCCAAAGCCAGCAGGAGCAGGCCTCTCCCACCAGAATAGCCCTGCCCCAGCCACCAATGCTCTGTGCCACCTTGGGCAGCTCACTGGCCCTCTCTAGGCCACAGGGAATTAGGAGGTTTGAGGAGGGAGGGAGCAAAGAAAGGAGGAGGGTAAGGAGCACACCTGGCAGCGTGAAGAGCAGGCCTACGTGAAGAGCAGGCCCACGTGACACCACTGAGGCAGGAGAATGGAGGAAAGAGAGCAAGGGAATGAACTGTGGGGTGGAGGAAGGGAGGGAGACAAGAACTGGGAGGGGAAGGGGAAGAACAGGGCAGAGAAACAGTGGGACAGAGGGGGATGGGAAGATGAGGAGCCAGGGAGGAGTGCAGAGGGATGAGGGGGAGCAGAAAGAGAGTGGGGACAGAGGGAACAGAAGGGAGGGAGGAGAGAGGGGAGGGAGGAGAGAGGCGCCCTAGTGGAGACAGAGACTGGGAGGGAGGCTGTGGGGAGGAGGCTGGACAGAGGCCAGGGCTGCGGGGCAGTCTGCAGTGGCTGGGCTGGAAGGGCAGCATGGTCACCTGGCAGGCCTGGGCACGGTCCCTGGGCCACGCAACCCCCTGGGGCCCCTGGGCAGACTCAGCTCCCGATGCTCTATAGACCCTGCAGGGCCCCCAGCCTGTGGCCTGTCCCCTGGGTCTCTCCAGGTGGGGCGAGATACACTGGCCCCTGCACCTAGCCCCACTAACCCCCCCACCGTGTGACAGTGACAGTCACACCTCCCTGCCAACTGGGGCTTGTTGCATGCCCCTTGCAATGTTGGTGGGAGGCTCCTCTGAGCTCCTGGCTCAGTCCCTGGTGCAGAGTTGGAGCTCAGGAAGGGCTGCGGCCTTAGTTTTTTCTGGCTCATGCCAGGCCCAGGGGTCCTGCCTGGGGGACCCTGCTGTGCTGTGCTCACCTTAGATTAAGAGGAAGGCCTCGAGGGCATCAGGGCGGGTGTCCCCTGAGCGCGCCAGGAGGAGTGGGGGCTCAGAGGAGTCACATTTACAGCTGGGACTCACCACGGAGCCACTGCTGCCTTCAGCCCCAGCTCGGCCCTCTGTCTTGTCTCCGTCTATGTCTTTGTTTCTCTTTGCCTTTGTCTCCTTTTCTCCCTCTCTGCTCTCTGAAATTAAATGAGATCCAACTGCCAGCTCCCTGTGTGTTCCCCTGCTCGCGGCTCAGCCCTTTTCATTATTAATAGAAATATGTCCTCATTGTACAGCTTAATTCTGGAGTGGATTAAGTATTTACAATGACATGCAGCATTGATTCCTGAGCATCCCTGTTCGGGGAATTTTGCCACAGCCTAATTAGTTCCATAAAATCAGTGGGGGCGGGGACGGGGGGCTTGGGGGGCCCTGGGTGAGAGCCGGGGACTCCCGACGTGCTGCATGACGTGGGGTCAGTCCCAGGGCTTGGACTGGCCCACTCTGGGAGGCCAGGTTGCCCCGAGTCCTCGGGTAGGACGGCGTGGTGGGGAGAGCGCGGGCTCTGCAGCCCTACCCCTCGCCGGCTGCCCACACGGGCAAGTCACCCAGCTCGCCCCTCCTCTCTGCGTAGGTGCCAGGGGCCGGCAGCGAAGACGGCCTCGCCACACTGGGGCAACTGAGGACAGCTTGATGAAGGGACTGTGCACAGTGGGTGGGCAGGTATCCCCAAACCCCCTCCACACCTGAGGGGAGGGTCAGGGAGCTGCCCCTCCATCTGCAGAGTGGGCTGCGTGGAGGGGCTTGACCAGAGCAGAGACTTCAGTGGGGACACAGCTGCCCGCGGGCAGAGCCCCCTCCTGCCCTCCTTCCCAGGCCAGGCTCCTCATGGCTCATGCCAGAGGGCAGTGGGGTCCAAGCGCCATCCCTAGGGGTCATGCTAAGGGGTCGTCAGCGGTTGGCCTGGGCTGGGCTGTGCCTCTGGGTGGTAAGTAAGACAGTGGTGCAGTAACCTCCTCAGGGACTCTTGGGAGCAGTGAGCTGGTTCGGGGACATGCCCATGGGGGCACAGAGCAGCCACTCCCATGGGCAGGTATGATGGAGGGGTCCCTAGATGACAGGGAGGGACCAGGCACATGTCACGGGCTTTGTCACTGCTTGGCCGGGGGCCCTCTCTGAGCCTCAGTTTCCCTCTCTAAAAGAAGGGTGTTGCCTAGATCTTTCCCTCTTGCTTTGCCAGCCCCAAAGTGCGAAGAGGCGACCCGGGGCCTGTGTGCGAGTGCTGGCTGCCGCTCCTCGCCCCTGGAGGGGTCACAGCTCCTGGGCTGTTCCGGGTGCATGGGGAGGGCAGACACTGTGACCCCCCTCACGTGGTTTCACTTCAGCAGGGACAAGGCAGGAATTTTCCTTGATCTCTTTACCATGTGACCTTCAGGGTGACACAGTGAGATGCAGGCCACTGCCTAGGTCACCTGCACAGGCCTGGACTGTGGGCCTGTTCCTTGTGCTGGATGCTGGGGAGACCAGTGAGACGGACCCATGCGAGCCCCCGCCCCCAGGGCAGGTGTGGGCTCCCGGACAAAGGATGCTGTCTGCCCCTGCCGGTCAGCAGGACCTGCCTTTGCCCCTCGCCTTCCGAGGCTGTTTGCGCTCGTCCTGGAAGGCTCGCCTGCCCTCCCACGGCATTTGCTGGTGACACAAACCCAGGCACCCGATTGGAAGCTTATTCTCCCACCAGCTGAGGAGTCGGTGCAGCAGGCAGAGATCTGGGTCCCGGTTTCAGCCTTGGCCTACACCTGCCGGCGGGGCTGAGCCTGCCTTGCGGCCTTGTCCTGGACTAGTAATGGTGCCTGTAAGGACCCTGGGCCCTGAGGGCCCGCACGACGAGAGTTCCCTTCCCCACGGCTGGAACCCAGGGCCGGAGCTGGTTTCCAAGTGGCCTCCCCAAGCCCAAACACCCAGCTTTTTGTCACGCTCCTCCAAGGTTCTCCTGGTCACAGTCTCTAGGCTGAATCACAAAGCAGAACCAGGCCCCCACGTCTTGTTTCCAGTTTTTAATTTTTTCTTGTAAAACCAAAAATATAAAACTGGCAGGGGAATGAAAAACAATTTCTGTACATTTTATATACACGAGGTCTGTGATTTCAAAACCACTGGGCGGAGAAAGGGGAAGACACGATCAAGGGACTGTCACAGGGTCCTGGATCCTGGCGGGCACCTCTGAGCGCCTAGCTGGGGCTCGGACGATGGCTCCCGGGCAGCGCTGGGCACTGCTGCAGCAGCGCGCCCTGCACTGGTGGCCTGGCTGCTCCGGCCGGACGCAGGGAGCGTGGGGGCAATGGCGAGTGTGTGACGCAGCTCCACAGCGCAGGGCGGGCAGGTGTGGACGGCGACTTCCTTCAGGTGTCCGTGTAGATGGAGGGGATGTGGCCCAGGCAGTGGTCAAAGGCCCCGTTGGGGAAGAAGCCACAGTCCTCGGGGCCGCTGGACACCACATCTTCAGATGGCTGCGGTGGCAGTGCTGTGGGGCACACGGCCTCGGCTAGGGCCTCGTAGCCTGTGGGCAGGTGGGGGAGGGTCAGGGCTAGAGGACGGCGGGGGCTTCCCAGCCCCCACCCTGCCTGCCCAGGGTCCCTCCTCACAGCATCCCCTTGGAGGGGCCTGCAGAGCCTCTGCTTTTCCAGATGGGGAAGCCGATGGGTGGGTGGGGAGGGGCTGGAAGGTGTCCTAGGCCTTGCACACCTCGGGGCCCAGGGCAGCAGGGAAGACAGGCACAGGCTGGCTCGGGGTGGTCCATCGCCCAGGCCTGGACTGTGGGGCAGACATGGGGGGGCGAGGAAGGGCAGGGCTGCGAGTAATACAGCCTTTGCCCTCAAGGGTCGGTCCCCTCCTGGCAGAAGGACCCGGCTCACCCCCACTCCTTCAGGTTCCTCCTCTCCGCTAGATAAAAGAAGCCCAAAGAAGGGAAACAGAATTCCCTGGGCGCTTACTAAATGCTCATGCAAGCCTTATTTCACTTAAGCTTCACAATGATGAGGTAGGATTCATTATCCCATTATAGAGCTGAGAAGGCAGGCTCAGAGAGGGCAGGACACTTGCCTAAGGTCACATTGCCAGTAAGGAGAGGAGCTGGGACTTGAACCCAGGTCCCTCTGGCTCTGTAGATACCTGGCTCTTTCCCTGGACATGCTGTCTCCAGGGTAAGGTCACTGCTCATAGGCTCTGTCCCTGAGCTGCTGTCATGAGCTTGTGTGGTCTAAGAAAGGTAGGCCTCGGTCTTCCCATCTATGCAGTGGGGTTGGGCTGAGCTGTTCCGAGGCCCTGCAGCCCCACCTGCCTGTCACAGTCTGGATTTGATGCTGTGTCTGTTCTTGGATTGACAGAGGAGGTGTGGGCAGCTGAGCCGGGCCCGGAATGGGCACTGGGGAGAAGGGAGGCCAAAAAACCACCCCATCCTGGTGTAGGGGGCCTGTACACACACACGGGTGTATGGACTCTGTGGTCGAACACAGGCACACATGTGCACACAAGCACGCTCTCTGAAACAGCCACATCACACACATGCACATACATGTCTGTGGAAACAGACACGAGGCATGGGGTGGGTAACACAATGTGCACACAGACGGGGCACACGGACAGCAGCACAGTATGATATGAGTACACGGGGCAGACATGACTGTGTGTGCCCTGCAAGCTCCTTACACGCTCACGGGGGCTCACGCTGCCCACCTGTGCCACCCTACCTGCTGGGGCACACAGACACGTGAAGACAGACTACAGCCATGGAGCAGGTGTGGGGACGTGGACCCACAGGCTCGTGTGTGCCTACCTGAGGCCTCGGTGCCTGTCTCTGTGTCCCCGTCCTTCCACCCCCGGCTGCACACACTCAGTGCTGCCCGAGGGGCCTCTGCGGCAGGTGTCGGGCTCCACTCTGGGCTCTCGTGTGCCCCAGCTAGACCTGGGCCTGTGGCCATGCTGGAAGCTTGGCCTGGGGAATTCAGGGTGGGTCCAGCCCACCCATCTGATGCCCCTGCTCTGACCGGGCCTGGGCCTGCTGGTCTGAGCCTGATCTCCCCTGGGCTGTGTGATCTCCCCTCCCCCTGGGCCTCTCTGCCTGGGCCAGGGCATCACCTAGGGAGGCACAGATGCACCCAGGAAAGAGCACAGCTCTAGGCTGTCTCCCCCCGCCCATTTCCTCATCTGTTAAATGGAAATCAGTATTCAGTTCATTCCCTGCTGTATCCCCAGGGCCTACAGCTGTGCCCAGCACACAGTAGGCGCTCAATAAATATTTGGAGTGAAGCATTAATTAGACCATGTGCTCCCACTGTGAGTCTTCAGAAACCTGTCAGGTCCAGACACATATAAGCCGAGTGAAGCTGCGGGAGGGACACTGACTTCACAAACAGGGTGCCAATCCTGGTTCTGTGGGCCTCCCTGACCTTCTAGTTCCTTCTCTGCAAAGCAGTGATGACCCTCCCGCATAGGCTGTCCACAGGCTGCAGGACATCGCACGGGCGGGGCCTCGGAGGGTGTCGGGCAGGGTGGCAGGTGGGCAGGGCTCACCTGTGGCAGGCAGGGGCGCGCTGAGGCTGTGGTAGCCATTGGGCCGCAGGGGGTTGAAACCATGGGCTTCGCCGGCCAGTCCGTCCCCACAGGCTGCGAGCTCGGTGGTCCGGTAGCAGTCGCCGTAGGGGAAGCAGTTCTGGATGGAGTGGAAACTGCCCTGGTAGCCTGCAGAATGGGGTGGCAGGGGCCGCGTTGACAGAGGGAAAACGCCCAGGGCAGGCAGGAGACATCCTTGCTGCACTGCTCAGCTTCCATGCTGTCCCGCCAGGCAGGGTGGGTGTGACGAGAGAAGAGAGCAGGGCCGAGAGGGCTTCCGCAGTCTGGGGCCCTGTCTCAGCTCTGCCCTGCAGGGCTGGTGGGCAGGCAAGGGTGGCTGGGGCGGTCCCCTGTGGCTGTGCCCGCGTCATCTGTGGCCGGCGCCACTGCTCTGAGGGCGGGACTGTGGCCCTGCTACTCCTTCCACACTCAGGCCCCGCATCCCCAGTCCCTCGCGGTGGCTGCAAGCCGCAGGCCTTCCCACCCTGCCGCCACCGACACTGTGCCCTCTGCTGAGAATGCCCCAGATGCCTTGTCCATTACACAGACTCGTTCTCACTTTCTGAACCAATTTCTCCCAGGAAATGGCCCCTGCCCAGGCCTTTAGGTCACCTGTCTCCCAGCTTCTCCCAGCATGGCCCTCAGTGCCTGGCCTGTCAGTCTCCGAGTACCCCCGGCCTCCCCCGGCCTAGTGTCTCATTCCTCGGGGTCCCTGAGCAGGAGCTGGGAGGGCACACGGAGCAGCCCCCCCAGAGCTTACCTTGTGGGCTGGGCAGGGGCGGGGGCGGAGGGCTCTGGAAGGGCGGGTAGGACGGCTTGCTGGGGAGCGTGGAGAAGGGCTGGCCCCCGGGGGAATGGCTCTGGGAGGACGGTGGCAGCGGTGGTGGCCCGAGCCCCTTCATTGGGCTGACCATGGGTGAGAGGAGGCCAGGCCCCAACCTGGAGAGAGCAGAGACGGCCGTCAGCAGGGAGGGGCTGCCGCGGCCTGTGCCCCCACACTGGGGAGCCACCAGCTGACCTGCTCCCACTCCCCACACAGCAGTTAGATGAGGAAGCTTGTATTTCGGATCACGCCCAAATTGAAACTGTAAAACCCTGTGAGCATCAGTCAGGGTTGATAGCCAGCAAGGACAGAGGTAATAAGCGTGACCCCTGGAGTCGACACAACTGCGTGCAGACCCCTAACCGCTCTCGTTGGCCAAGTGACTTTGGCAATCTGCCTTGGTTTCCTCGAAGGGCCACGGCTCCCGGCTGGCACACTCCGGTCCTCATTACCAAGAGCTCAACCCCAGCCACCGCTGCCAAGTGCCAGGCGCTCTGCCTCTGTGCGCCACTCTGGCCTCCTGTAGGAAGCCCCAGACGGCCGCTGCGGTTCCTTAGCACAACAGCCCACGGCATTGACAGTCACCATTCACGGAGCCCCTGCCTGGCCCGAGGCCTCGTGACACAGGTGTCTTGCATCCTTTTTGCAGATCAGAAAACCAAGGTTCAGAGAGGTTTGTCCAAGTTACTCCCGGCCACACAGCACTGATCTCATGAGTTACAGTGAGGGTAAAATTAAAGCAATGTAGATAAACCACTCAGGATGATGACTGACACATTCCTAGCCACACCATCAATCATCGTCACTGCTGCCAAGACGACGGGAAAAAAAACTAGTAGGCGGGTCTGATGTCCAAATTGTCCTTTTTTTTCCTGCATAGTGTACTCTGAGTGACCTTCTCCTGGATCTCCATCCCTGACCATCTCTCCTCCACTTGCACACCTCCTGTGATGGGAGGCTCACTACTTATAGTCATACATCTAAGGGGATGTGGGCCCAAGACTGTGCTCTCTGGCAGGTCATATTCTGAAGCAAGACTGCAGCAGCTGAGAGCTCTCTGTAGGCACCCTGAGCCCAGCCCAGTCCAGCCCAAATGGGCAGTCTAACTGGATGCACACTGCTGCAGACAATGGTCCCTCCTCACGCTGCCCTCCTGAGCCTGCCGGGCCCTGCTCACAGGGAATAAAATGACTTTGGGATCACTTGGGCTTGAGGCACTGGGAACCAGGTTGGAGGCTCACAGCCCACAAAGTCTTTCTGCGGTGCAGACACAGAGGGAGAGCTCAGAGTCTCTATTTTCCTGTTTGGGTCTGTGGGTTTGCTGGACCATCCACATTAAAATATGCAAGTCCCACGTCACAGCTCCAGGTGGCCTTGTCAAGCTAGGCATGTGATCCTTGCCCACCGTCTGGGACATGAGGTGTTAACAGACAGATCGGTGTTCCTCTCTGAGGGAAGGATGGTCTGGAAATGGAGAAGGGAGACACGGGGAGAGGTCAGGGCTCCATGCCTGCAGCTGGGCCAGGTTCCTCTCTGCTCCCTCCAGCCTGGGCAGCCTGCTGCCACTGCCCCTCCTCTGTGCTGTCTGGGACCGCCATTACTGTGAGCTTGCTAGGGGCGGGGGAAGGGTCCCCAGCAACTAACACACTAACGCACTATAGGTACATGTCACCTTTTTAAGTGTGTGAACTGAATCCTCATCAAGTCTCCGTGAATGAATTGTCACTACCATCATCATTATTTTTAGGCCTGTGTCACAGGGCCATCAAGTGGGACGGGGCTACCTCTGCACTATAAACTGTGGAGGGCTGTGACAAGTCAGGTGTCCTGGTTACCAGTTCTCCTGGCTGGAGCCGGGCTGAGGTGTGGCCAGGACAGCGGATCCTCCTTCCCCCAGGCCTGCTGTGCAGTACCTGCCCACCCCCATCCCAGCAGGGGCACCCACCACCCCACTCGGCCCTGGTTGCCCGTCGGCCCCTCCCCTGGCAGCCCCTGTAGGGAGGGCCAGGTCTTGGCCCCTCTTGGTCACCGTGTGCCCAGCACTGGGCCTGGCACATGGCAGACAACCAATAACACTAACAAACGGGTTTCTGAACCTCTCAGCTACAAAACCCAGAGATTAAAGCATCGCAGAATTAAGGAGAACCAGATCTGAAGGGGAAAAACACGCATTTTCCAAGTTTGTTTTTCCTGTCTCAGCCCTGCCATAGATTCGCATTTGCCACCTTCACAGCCAGTGAAATTAAACAGAACACGACTATCCGCCGCAGACGTGAAGGCTGAGGTTACGCGGCTCTACCTGAACTCTTTAAAAGGAAAAAAAGATCATCTGGAGCTCCTCTTCTGAGTCATGCAAATAATTCCTAAATCAAATATTTTTGCTTCAATTGGAACCTACAAAAATTAATATAAAACCTCACTGGCCTGGCAGACTGAGAGCTTCATACCTCGCATGGGGCTGGGAAAAAAACACCCTATTCAGCATCTCCTCTGAGCCAGGGTAAACACATTTGGTCATGAAGTCAGGCCCTCTTAGCATATTTTGAGTGAATCAGATAATTCTGTCAAGCTATTTAAACGTCCCAGCAAACCACTGGGGAGCTGCGAGTGGCCGTTCCCTGTTGACTTTGGCAGGAAGGGGAGGCTGAAGGCCTTCTCCCCCGGCTCCTTCTCAGGGGATGAAAACAGAAACCCATTCAGGCTGGGCCGGGGCCTGGTGTCAGGCACGAGGGCCGTCTCCGGCGGCTGGAGGAGCCGGTCGCCTGGCTGCTCGGGATGACTCAGGGCCCTGCTGCCTTGGGCAGGGGTGGGCCGGCAGGTTGGGGGTCCCGTCTTGTCGTCACTCCACCTCTCGCTGCAGAACTTCTTGATGGGCACTTAGGCAGGCGGCATGCAGGTGATGAGCGAGGTGGGACAGACAACACAGGCCCGAGCAGGGAAAGGCCTCTGTGGTTTATTTTCCTTTGGTTGGAGGTGTTTTTAGGTTGGCTGGTGGGTGAGCAGGTGGCCTGAGCAGGTGGGCGGGGGGGCCAGTGTCGGTGGAACTTGTACCAGGTGACACACGCTGTGTCAGGCACATGTAGCTGACACTCACCACCTTCCTAGAGGAGGGTTTTTAAATGTCTTTTACAGAAGAAGAAGCAGAGGCTGGGGGACTGGCGGGTTTCCTGGTTCCCTGTGCAGCCCATTCGGGGCTCTCTGCCCACACGTGTGTGCAGCCACCATCTCCCCCTGCCCCCAGAGCAGTCCCTGTGCACAGCCAGGGCCCATCCTCGATGCCCGCCTCTCCCTGCCTGGCCAGGGTTTCCTGACTCCTGCTTGTTCTGTGTCACCATTACCTTCCAGTGTTCCTCCTGCCACCCTGCACCTGGCCCAGCTCAAGATCCATCTGGCACCCCACCTTCCACCCTGCACCCTGCAATCGAGCCCTGTGCTGCAGGCCCCAAAGCTGACCACATCGCTGCTCAACACCCTTAGGGCTAGAGTCCCATCCCAGGCCTCGTGATCAGGCCCTGGTGACCTCTCCCAAGTGTGTCACCCTACATCATGGCTCATGTTTCCCAGGACACACCAGGCTATCGCCAGGCCACCTTTGCCCTTGCTGCTCCTTCCTTTCTCCCAAGCTCCACACTTGACCGACTCTGACCTCACCTTCCCACCTCGGAGGCCTGGCTCAGCATCCCCTCCTCCAGGAAGCCTTCCCTGACATCCTCCCCTTGCCCATTCCCTGGGATCTCTTGGCTCCCAGAGCCCTTCCTGCTTCCTCCCCTGTGTGGCCAATCTCTGCAGGCATGTCCGTCTCCCTCGCAAGGGGGGCTTCTCCAGGGGCTCCATAACTGCACACTGAATGAATGGATGGATGAATGGCGGGAGGAGCCTGGGTAGGAGCAGTAGGCCACAAATTTGGTGACAAAGCCAGGCTGGTCCCAGGCACAGGCAGGCCAAGGCCAAGGCTGCAGCCTTGGGGAGGAAGGGCAGGGAAGAAGGAAGGTGCTGGGGCCAGGCCTTTGGGGACAAGTTTGATCAAATCACTGCTGGTGTCAAGCAGAAAAGGCAGGGAGGGCAGGCGGGCAGGGCTGGGAGGCCTCCTCCTGCTCATTTGCAAGGAAAACCGACTTCAGCAGCATTAGGGGCCAGCAATGAACACAGTCACCATTTCCAGCCACTTAAGTGGCCACAGTGAGAACCACATTGAACACAGGGAGAGGCTGCCCCTCTCTGCAGTGGTCCTGCAGTGAAGGCTCCCAGACAGCCCCAGCAGACCAGGCGACGGCCACAGCTGCAGCGGCCAGAGACGGGCGTGAGGCCCAGGCCAGCACCCCTGGAGCGGGCAGTGGGCAGTCTGCTCGCCCAGTGCCTGATGAGCCAAGGAGAAGCCAGAGTGAGCCCCAAGGAGGCCTGGGGTTGGGTGGGGAGCACAGCATCTTCCCAGGGTCCCCTGCGGGGGACAAGAGGGTACATGAAGTGACGAGTTCGGAAGCCTGGTCACCAATACTGTCTACCTCGTAGGCTTATTGTGAGGCTCCAGTGAAACTGTACACAGGAGGAGTTTACAGCACAGTATGCAGTAAGTGCCCAATAAATGTTGGCTGTTTTCATTATCAATAACAACCAGATAATGTGCGAGACACTTGCCCTTGCCTGCCTCCCATGAAGGTGCCCACGTGCTGCCCCTGGAGCAGACTGTCGTGGTGTGGTACATACCCGTCCCTGGAGCCCTCAGCCATGGGCAGAGGGGACAGATGGTGGTGGGAACCGGTGCTGGCGTCCAGCGGGTGATGCCTGGAAGGGACGTCGTGCGTGGGGGGCAGGATGCCTGATGCAATCCCGTTGTGAGGGGTGATGGAGCCAGGAAACACACCTGCAGGAAACCAAACAGATGTCACTGGACTTTGGCCATTCCCTAGAGATAACTGTGGACAGCCCAAGAGCTGTGTGGGCCTGATTATGGAGAAAGACAAGAAAGAAAATGACCAAGGTTGTATTAATAGAAGTTTAGGGGCAAAAATGAGGGGGGTGATGGCCCCACTCTGCTCAGTTCAGCCCTGGCTAAAGGGCTGTGTCCACAGCTGGGGCCCAGCCTGACAGCAGAGGTGGACTGCAAGGGACTGTCAGAGACACAGGTGGTCGTGCCCTGCGTGTGTGTGTATGGGGGCGTGTATAGAGCAGGCGCTTCAAATCTCTATGGGGCTGTTCTGGAAAAGAAGAGGCAGATGGAGACCTTGGAATGGAGAAAAGCTTGAGAGAAGCAGATACCAGCTCAGGGCTTGGCAGTGCTTCTAACAGGCAGTGCTGCTACAGGCAATGGGCTGCCTTTGATAGAATAACTATCCATCCCCAGAGGTGTGTAAGTAGAACCTGGGTGTCCACTGTGAAGGGTTCCAAAGAGAGACGACTGCACTAGCTGGGTGGCAGGCTGGCTTAGAAGACCTATGAGAGGGCTGCCATAGATGGCCGTATAGGCTGTATACTGCACAAGGGTCCCAACTGAGGAGAGGAGTCACCCATGCTCTAGCTCAGATTCTAAACCTTCAGAAGACACTTGCAGGGTGGTACCTTTTATCACCTCTTACCCCCAAGGTTCTTACCCTTATTAAGAAGACAGATGGGCTAACAAATCAATGGGGGACACAAGGTCAGAGTCAGATGTTGCTCTGAGGGCCCAATTATGGGTTTGGTCGTTATTGAGGACAGCACTCCCCAGATGCCTTCACCAAGGAACCCTGATCACAGGGGAGAGCAAGAGATCACAGGGGAGTCCCAGAGAGTCTCCTACTCTGGGACTCTGTGGACTGGGGTGGCGCCCAGGGGTGCACTGATGCAGTGTCCACTCTGGCCAGTGGCCACCCTGGGCGAGCTGTCACATTTGACTATCACTCTGGTTACCATGGATCCAGGCCCAGTGCTCTTTATCACACCGTAAGGACCAGCCTCCTTTCGTGGATAGGGTGAGGGAGGACTTGTACCTTCTCAACCGGTTGGAGTTCCAAGTATAGCCCATCCCCGGCTGACCCAGGCCTGCATTTCAGGAGGCGGCTACAGGAACTGAGCAGGACACTGGCAGGGATTGGCAAAGGGTGGCAATGCCTTAGGCGGCGCAGCACGGAGAAAAATAAGTGAAACTTCAGGATTAAAGGTGGGAAGCAGGACTGTGGCGAAGTGGAGAGAGTATGTCCCGTAAAGGACTTTACATTGAAACTGTTAGAAAAGCAAACAGCCAAAAATAACCTCCACGGTGCCTATGAGACCAAATGGTTTGCAACCCCTGGCCTGGAGTTTGAGCACAAGCACCCCATGTTACATGAGGCGAAATTCTACTCTTACAACAATAATCACTGCAACTAAGAATGCGCACGTGCCAAGCTCTTGCTCCACAGTATCTCGCTGAACCATCTCGACAACTGTCAGTGGTGGAGATAATCCAATCCCATTTTAAGATGAAGAAACTAACTCTCAACAAGTACTTATCCAAAGTCACAGAGTGGGCAGCCAATCAGGCCTGTCTTCCCAGCGGTAGGGAGACAAAGTCCATCTGAGGCCAGGGCCAGAAAGTGGCGCAGGCCCCTGCTCAGGTCGTGGCTGGATGTCGGCGGGGGCCTGGGCTCCGGGCAGGCTCTCAGGCACCCTCCAGCCCTCAGCCCCAGTCCCTGCCCTCCCTGCCTCTGGAACCTCCTCTCCCAAGGGCAGGACCGCCTGTCCCCAGCCACTGCCTCCTGGGCCCACACAGCCCTCCCCCCGTGGGGGAAGTCACCCAAGGGGACTTTGGTGGGAGGAGCCTGGCTCGGTGCTGCTCAGGGCTCATGCCGCTCACCGCTGTCCTTTGCACCCCCCCACCTGCCACCTTGAACCCATTTGGGGGCCTGACAGCCGGGAAGGCCTGGAATCCTGGTAACTCCCGCTCCCTCTCCCTCAGCCGCGCTGACCTCATGCTGCCCACGTCCTCACTGCCCATCACGTCACCCCGGCCTGCTAGGGACGGCCTGCCCGCTACCCTCCCCAGGGTTTCCTATGAAGAAGGGAGCAGGTGCCTCCAGTGAGACAGGCTCAGGGGGCTGCTGTAACCAGACAAGGAAAAGTCGACGTCTCCCTCTCCAGTCCCTCCCTCACCCTCACCCTTCTGTTCTGGACCCTTCTAACCCTGTTTCCCCCGCCTCTGCCCTCCCTGGGTCCAGGGCCCTGCCGTGCAGCGCCCCCACCCGAGAACGGACACGCAGTGGGCGACTGAGTGTGCGCAGGAGGGATGCTGACCACGTAGACGAGCGCTGGATGGGGATGAAGGAATTGCCAGACTGCGAGGGGCAGTGGCAGTGGGGATGCTGGGGGTGATGGGCTCACCCCAAACACACTACTTCAGGCTGTAAAGCAGCATCACCAATCATTAGCCGTGAGCACGTAACCTCTGGCCCTAACGTCTGTTCCCAGCTGTGCCTCGAGCGTCTGTCTGTCCTGCAGGACAAGCTGGCGGGTTGGAATCTGGGGGATCCAGGTCACCTGGTTGTGCCTGGCAGCAGCTCGAGGGCATGAACTAGCACGGGGGTGGCATACGGCAGGTTCTCAGTAGGCAGAGGAGTAGCGTTAGCAGCAGGGAGGCAGTGGACAATTTGGGTACGAGCATACCCTGCAGCCAGAGGACGTCGGTTCAAATCCTGCCTCTGCCACTTGCCGGCCGTGGATAGCATGTACCCTAGCTGGCGGTAGGATCATGACAGTGAGCACACACGTGCTCAGTCCCTGGAGCAGCTCCCTGCATGGATTTAGTGAACATTGGCTGTTGCGTTAGTGTAAGAGGGCTGAGTGAATAGCCATCCTCTCATTCACCACGAACAATGACAATAGTAATAATGGTAACCCATAGGATTCGTATAAGTGATCACATCCACAATCATATTTGTTCTTATGGGAGGTTTGTGAGGGAAACGGAGGCTCAAAGCAGGGAAGGCACCACTGACTCACTGTTGCATGGCAGGTCCCGGCAGGTGTGGCATTACCTGTGAGGCCCTCCAACCTGTGAAGGTGCCTCAGCGGTTCTGTTTCTCCTCTGTAGCACGGGGTGGTTGGGGGTCGCATGGTCTGGATGACATCTGCAAAGTGACCCGCCCAAGCAGGTGCTCGAGGGGTGGTCATTGCTGGCCTTGCCCCTTCTCCCTGGGACAGCCCTCAGCTGCCACCTGGGAGTACAGGCGCCCGCCCCCCGGACTGCTGCTGGCTTCTCTGGATGATCCTGGGGAGTCCTCGTCCTGCCCTGGCCTAGTGCTCCCGAGGAGGAACAGTGGCTTCGCCCGGGGGCAGCTCTGCTCATCGGAGGCAGCCTCTCTCCTGCTGAGCGAGCAGAATCCTTCTCAACACAGACCCCCAACTGTCACCGCCCATTGCTGGGGAGCTCGCACTTGAGATACCTTCATCCCTGGGCCAGGTCAACCCCACAGTCCCGTCCAACCTGCCATGCTAGCCATGCTGACCCCATGGGAAGCAGCCCCCACACAGGGGTCCTCTAGCTGGCGAGGGCGAGTGTGACCTCCTCCTCCACCCATCGTCCTGGGTGTCCTCACCCTCCCGGGCCTGTTGCAGCACAGACCCCTGTGCAGGGGCCCACGAGAAAGGGTAAAAACCTTCTCTTCCTGAGGCTGTTTGGCAAGTGCTTTGATACATTTTTAAATCTGCTGCTACTTCAACATTGAGGGGAAAGAATAAGAAATTAGAAAATAAAAAATGTCTAAAATGGTTGGAGTAATTCAAGAAATCCCAGAGGGCGGGTAGAGCTTTCTATCTGATGCTGTGGTTTCTCTCGGGGGAGCAGAGGAGTGCGAGCATTGTCAGCTGGAATCCAAAGGCCACAGTGCCCTTGTCTGGGCTGGATTCCCAGGCCACAGAGCCAGGAATTCCTGCCGTGGCCTGAGACCTGCCCTGTGGCCCGCAGCTGCTGGGAGGGACAGACAGGCCACCTTCGCTGGACCAGAGTGTCTGGATGGATGGACCTGCAGGGACCCAGGGGCTCAGGGGACCTCGTCCTGGGCCACAGAGTTAGTGCTGAGCTGGAAGCGATTTTGGCCAAGTTGTCTACACTCTCAGAGCCTCAGTTTCCTCCTCTGAAACAGGAGTCCTGGTGGGGCTTCAGCAGGACTTTGAGCCGAAGCCGGAGGCAGAATGGGCTCTTCTTGAAGGTGGTTCCTGCCTGTGGGTGATCGTGGCAGCACGTGCCATCAGTCAGGGCTAGGTCTCACTCAGGCCACCACCGCCTCTCCTCATTATGCTCGGGGCAGGGCCACACGGTCCCCCAGCCCGGCTCTGTGTATGTCCCTATGCTGGGTGCCAGTGACTGTGGGATGAGGCAGACCCTGGCCTTGCCCTGGAGGAACTCGCAGTCTGGTGGGGGAAGCAGACGGGAGACAGAGCGACAGCCCAGAGGAAGGCTTCCTGGAGGAGGGGGCCCCCAGGTGAGTCCTGAAGGAGGGACAGGGGGAAGAGAGGCTGGCAGGGTGTGGACAGTGGCCTGGGGTGAGAGGGGGCAGAGTATTCAGGGAGCTGCATCCGATGTGCCAAGGTCGGGGCAAGAGGCCACCAGGAGGGCCCAGGCCGAGGAGTGTGGCTTCCCCCCATGGGCAGTGGGGGCCGCAGGAGTGTGAGGGGACATCTGCCTGGTTAGGTGAGTTGCAGAGAGAAGATGGGTTCAAAGTGGGGAGCCAGCGGCAGAGAGGCAACCACACCCGACAAGTGGCTGCCCATGTGGGTGGCCCACGGAGCATCCCTGTTGTCCGGGAGGCGCTGCTGGCAGAGAAAAGGCCCTCCTGGAGCCTGTTCTGCCCCTGTGCCCCTGGCCCTGCCTCCCCGAACACGTACCTGCGAGCAGCTCCTGGCCCGGGGCTCGGCCGCCCTTCCCGTCACTGGCAGCCAGCTGTGAGGCCGCGTGGAGCTGCTGCAGGGCCAGACACTCGGTCAGGACATCAGCCTCTGTATCAGGGCCCACGTGCAGCTGGGAACAAGCAGAGGGAGACGGGTGTTCGTGTGAGAACTCCTGCCTGCCACGACCGTCACTTTAGCGGACAGGGAAGCATGGCAGCACCAGGGCAAGACCTTTCTTGTCACCATGGCTCAGTTTCCTCATCTGTAAAATGGGGCTAATTATATATATTATAAAGACCGTGTTAGCCCAGGGCCTTTGAGAAGCAGAGGCTGAGATGGGATTCAACATGTAAGGATGTTAAGAGGGTATGTGCCCGTATGAACGAAAGCAGGGAGACAGCCAGGAACGCTGGGCGAGCCCCAGACCCAGGAAGGAGGGAGGGAAAAGAGGCTGGGTGGAACCTTCCTAGACTGGGATTCGAGGACTCGGGGAGACCTCAGGGAGCCAAAGCCTGCTGAAGTCAGGGGAGTCCTGTGTCCCCTAGGAGGGGCTGCCTCAGTGTCCCTGCTGGGCCCGCCATACACAGTCACTGCTAGGCAGCCCATGGGAGGCATGGCCTCAGCACAAACACTGAGGCAGCCGCAAAGGGCAGCACTGGGGCCTCCTGGAGGTGGCTGGAGGGGTGTGAGGTACATTCTGTGGCAGCCACCCGGCGAACTGATGCATAGGAGTGAAATGCAGTCTGTATGCAGTAGGTATCCACAGGTATGCAGCAAGCGCCTCTGCCTCCTCCCTTCCCATTCCCTGTGCTCCACCTTTCCGCCTTCTGGGTAATAGGTGCAGCACGAATAGTTCAGGGGACAAGAGCTGGGCTCAAATCCCATTCTTTCTCTGTGTGATGTTGGACAAATAACTTGACCTCTCTATCCTCCCCGTAATAAGCAGCCATGGTCATGTGTCACACAGGCTGCTAGGTGCAGTGATGAGACGATGGGCAGGGACACGGTTTGTGAGGCGCTGTGTCCAGGGCTGGCTGAACTGCAGCTGGCCGAGCCCCACCTGGTCATCCTGTAGTGGGCAGGATGGGTCGGCACGTGGACTCGAGGTCGCCTGGCTAACAGCGAGCTGGGCTGGATGCTCCCAGCAACCCAGGCAAACCTTTGCCAACAACCCTTGGCTGTCTCCAAAGACGGTCACCCCAGAATGCTTTCACCTCCCCAGACAGAGCCAGAATGCGGATGAGGGGCCCTCAGGATATCGGGGGAGTGAGGGGGCAGGCACGTGGATGGGCTTGTTCAAATGCTCGCCTTAAACAGACCCAGAAAAGGCAAGAGCCTGGTCCCACGTCACACAGCAGCGGAGAGTCAGCAGCCCGAGGGGTTTTCCACCCTCCCAGGGCAGAAGGGCCGGGACCCAGGCCTGAGAAGGCAGGCCCAGCCTCGAGATGGGCTCTCGGCTCCCTGACCCAGCAGCTGTTTTCCATGTAAATTAAGTTTCTGGCAAAGGAGGCCAAGGCATGTCTTTGCAGACCGCAGTGTCGATCGGATTAGGGGCAGCAGGAGAGGAGAATTAAGGAAGAAAAGCATTTCTAATTCTCTCTGAAACGCAGCAGGCCTGCCAAGGAGTTGTCATAATACAAGGGTCGCTTTACCCAGAAAGATATATCATCTCAGATGGCTTTTAATGGATGCTTATTGTTGGGAAGTTTGCAGATCTGCTGCCCCAAGTCCCTGGGGGCCCAGTGTGAGCCAAACACGGGGCCTGGGAAAGCCAGGGCAGGGTTCCGGTCCTCGGGCACTGTTCCGCTTGGGACAGAAGCCTCCCTGGCGTGGAGCTCCAGCCTACTGAAGCCTTGGCTATTCCCTGTCCCCGCTCAGGCCCTGGAGACAGAAAGGTCTGGGATGGGACCCAGTTCTGTCACTCCCAGGCTGCATGGTTCTGGGCTGGTTTGTTAACTCTGAGCCTCAGTTTCCACATCTCTAAAATGGGAATAAAAATAGACATTGCACGGCTAGGGTTATAGTGAGGACTAAAGGAGATACAGGGCATGAAGGCCCAGGTGCAGTGCCTGAGCCATGGAGGCAGCTGGGTAAAGCTCACCCCACTTCCCAGGGGGAACATGGAGGCAGTGTTTCCACCAGGGGCTCATGGTGCGGGCTTTGCCCACGTCCTTCCTCTGCTCCACGGCGTCCTATAGGACGAAGACCGACGTCCCGAGCTTGGCTGTCTCCTCCTGGCATCTTTCCCACTGAGGCCTGTACCTCAGTACTGCCGCCAGTACCCCACTGTGGCCTCCCTCACCCCACGGGCCTAAAGCACTACGTTCTCCAGCCTGTAGGCCGCAGGCCTGCTGTACTCAAGCCTGCGTCCGCAGCTCACCTAGTGCTTGGAATACAGTGGCTGCTCCAGAAATCCTACTGGCCCCTGGTGTCTCTACCCCACGCCCTTACCCGGCATGCGAGGGCCCCCATTCCCATGGCCCTGGTGGTCCTCGGCAGACACTGAGTTGAACCCAGCCAGGTAGGCTCTGCCCTCAGCTGTAGTCCTGTCCCTCCTGCTGCAGCCTGGGTCCCTCAGCCACTCACACACTGCTTGTCCAAAATGGAACCCGCTGTTTTTGCCTGCAGACCTTCTTAAAGAGTCTCTGTCCTGGTGAGAGGCCCCACCATCCTGTCTCCAGGGTTTGACACTGGGGCTCCTGGCAGCCCTTCCTCCTCCTTCCCTCCATGCCCCAGGCTGAGCCCCACATCTCTCCTGCTCCCCAACCAACCCCAACCCATTCTCCACGCGGCCCCCAGAGCCAGTCATCTCTGAAGGCCACAGGTCCCTTCTCTGCATAGCACCCACCAAGCTCAGGCGCTAAGGCCCTTGCCCAGGGCCACAGAGCCAGCAGTGGTGACCCGGGCTCCAGTGCTCACGCCCCTGACCTGCACCCCTGCCCACTTCACGGCTTCCATGGACCCTCCTACTTCCACCCAGAGGGGCTAAGGCCCCCTTATCTGTGCTCCAGACTACTCTGCACACCTCTATTGTCACCACTATGATAGGATATTGGATCGTGTCTTTATGTCTGCCTCTCACCGCCAGGTGATTGCAAGTGGGGACGTGCTTTCTCATTTTTGCATCTTCCGTGTCCAGCACAGGGCTGGACATGAAACGTCTGCCGCACAAGCCGCGGTGGGTGGGCAGATGGTGGGAAGGGGAGCTGGAGGCTGGTCTGTGGTAGTAAATGGCTGGCTGGGAGTGAGGAAGGAAGGGCTGTGGGTCTGCAAATACACTCAGGGACCAGGTGGGAGGTAGACGCACAGATAGACAAGTGGACAGTGGCATTCCTAGGGTGTAGACGGGTGGATGCATGCAGGGAGCGTGGGCACCTGGCCTGACTCTGGACGGGCAGCTAGGAGGCCGGGGTGTCTGCAGAGAGCGCCAGGCCAGGAGAGCCGTCTTACCTTCTTACGCACCTGCTGCTCTTTGGCTGAATGGGCCTTTACGTGCTTGCGGAGGGAGCTGGGGTCCGTGTAGCGCTTGGAGCAGCCGGGGATCTGACAGGCGTACGGCTTCTGTAACATCGGGGCACAGGTGGGGTGAGTGAGGGCCGCCTCAGGGCCGAGGTCCTTCTGCATGACCCGGTGGGGAGGATGACTGGGCCAGGGGCCGGCTGTGGGCCAGGAGGGGTGTGGCTGGGCCAGCCCTGCCCCCAGGTGTGGCCTGCTAGTGGTGCCTGGCCGCGGAGTGGAGGAAGGGGGTCGTGTCTCTGTTCTCCCACTCTGCCAGGACCTCAGGTGAGCCCCTCCTCTCTGTGAGTCTTTGCTTTTTCCTCTGCAAAATGGAGCCAACCCCATTCTAAGGGTTCTTCCAGCTCAGACCCTGGCTCTGAGAAGAGTCCGCCCTTCGGATCCCACAGCTGCAAGGCGGCAGCGAGCAGACAGGCGTGCAGTGAGAAGGCTCCTCGGAGAGGAGAGGAGCGGGCACGGCACAGGGCAAGGGGCACACACGGGCCAGGCTGGGAGGGACTGACCACACCTCGCAGCTGGGTCCAGGGTCCCCAGACAGCTCTCTGGGCCACAAGCAACCCAGGTCCTCCTCCCGACAACCTCAGGCAGCCAGAAGGGAGCTGGATCTCAGAGACACAGGCCTAGGGAGGCTGGGGGCCGTGCCCTTTGTGTGGGGACTGGATGAGCCCCTTCCTTGCAGGGCCCCATCGCTCATCCAGAACATGAGAAGTGGACCCCAAATCCTTCCCACTGCCTCTGCCTGCATTCCCGCCCTGGGCTCCAGCCTGCCCGGGGGTCCGATCTCCCCGCACACTCACAGCCAGACAGTCTTTTCCGCAGATGGGCCATGCTCTTGCCTTCTGAAACCCCCTCAGTAGCTCCCTGGTGCTCTCAGAACATAGGCCATATCTAGGCATCCAGGGCCCTCTGAGGCTTGGGCCCTGCTGGAGTCTGTATACCTCCGCTGGTCCCACCCACAGGACTGTCCTTGCCCATCCTGCCCAGCCATGTCACCTCCCTCCAAGCCCCCTGCTCAATCCCCCACCCTCTCCATGGGCCGAGCTACCCACCCACGGCACTGCCCACCCGGCACTGTAGCAGGAGGCACCTGTCTGACTCATCTCAGGTCTCAGAGTGACCCAGGCCAGGGCACTCTTGGCTCTGAGTTCTGATCTCTCCCAAGGGGTTTCCACAGGACCCTGTTGGGGACTCGGCCGCTCCTGGGGCTGGAGGTTCACAAGTTTTTCCCTTTGAGCACATCTCGTGGTTCTGATCTCTCAGGACCCTCTGTCCCCCAGGACTGCAGGGGACAGGAGACCATTTGGAGGAAATGATTCCTCTCAGAATAAGTACCAGGGACTGCAGTGTCCCACGTGGAGCTGCCCCCCAAACTTGAAGGCAACTCTGCCCCTGCTGGACCGAGGAGAGGCCAGTCTGACCTTGGACCCAGACAGAGGTGCCCTTGGCCCAGGGACCCTGTAGCGGGGGAAGCAGAGAGACGACCATACCTTGGTGCTGCCTCGGAGAGTTGCCAGGTAAAGGATGGAGGAGAGCAAAAAGAGAGAGACAGAGTGGTGAGAAGCTTGCCTGGCTGCAAAGGAGGCCCGGGAGGGAGGGCTGAAGGCCTGTGTACGCCCGCCCCCCGCCCGCCCCACTCCAGCATGCCAGTCTCTCTCAAATGCGCACAGGGACCTGCCCTGCCCCTTAGCTGGCCCCAGCCCTGTCCCTTAAGGATGCTGGTACCTTTCCACTGCTTCTGTCAAAAAACCAACATACAGGGCTCGTGTACGCAGGTGCACTGGCTGGAGACAAGGCAGCAGGGCCCAGCTCCGTGTTTGGTTTTTCCTGGGCCTGACACTGTAGAATACTCCTCAGGCCCTGCTTCCCAGTAAGCCCTCAGGAAACCCCGTGGCTGTCCCCAGACAGCAGCCAAACCCCAGGCCTCGTGTCACCGCACAGGCACCAAGGCCAGGGCTGCCTTCCTCTCGTTAGTGTCAAGGACGCGCCTCGACAGGCTGTGTGGGGCCCTCGCGACCTTGCTCTGGGCAGAGCTCCTCGCTAAGGAGATCTTTGCTAAACACTGGCCGCCCGCCGTCTCCTGTGAGTCCCGCATGCACCCCATGGGAATCGTCCCCACTTTGCAGATGAAGAAATCGAGGCTGATGTTTTGCCCAAGATCTCAGAGCAAGCGAGAGTGTGTATGTGACACGCCAGGACACTCTTGCCTGCAGCCTTGAACAGTCAAGGCTGTTGACTTGCGCCAAGGGTGCAAAGGGGAGAGATTATCGCCCCGCCCCATCATGCCAGTGGGGGAACTGAGGCCCAGAGCAGGACAGTGGCTTATTCAAGTCCACACAGGCAGTGCGTGGCAGTCAGGACTAAAACGCACATTGACAGCCTAGGACCTGGCAGGACCTGGTCAGCCCTGGGTCAGCAGGAGGACAGATGAGGAAAGGCTGTACAGGCCTGCGGGAGGGAGGCGTTTACCTCTGAGGAGGCCCAGGGAGGCCGGGTGTCTTTCTCAGACCTCCAGGACCGGGAGGCAGGGCCAGGGTTAGAACCCGGGCCTGGTCCTCTCCAGTCTGCTCAGAGAAACTTTCCTGCCCGTGGAGAGAAGCCCATGTTCTCTGATGCCAGAGGGGAGCTGGGGACATGGCTGGGTCCCTTCTTGGGGCCTGACCCACTGGGCCTGTGAGGGGCGGGTGCCGGGACGGCAACCTAGCAACGCGGAGCATCTGTGGTGTTTGTGTGGGAGCTGGTGCGAGCGGGGTGCTGGGCTCGGCGGCCTCCCAGGGACGTCTTGGGGAGACAAAGGCCTGAGACGACCCTGTGGGCTCATTCTGGGCCTGACCCGACCTAGGTCCTAGAGCTCTGTTCACACACCAAGTAGAGGCCAAGAGGCCTGTTGCTTTGGGGCTGGGTCCAGGAAATGCAGTGAGGATGGATGGAGGAAGGGGGTGAGTCAGAGTAGGTGGCCCGAGAGGCCCTGGAGGGTGGGGAGAGGGTGCAGAGGGGCCTGGTGCTGTCGCTGCTGCCTGTGGCCTCTGGGAGACGTGACCAGGGGTGCTGGTGCCCAAACCGTGCCTCTCAGGGCCTGGGCCAGGGTGTCGAGGGCCCCAAGGGCTGGGAAGGCAATGAAGGGGCAGGGGACTTGTTGCAGCCACTCCTCACTTCACGTCCCTAGCACGGCCTGTGACAGTGAAGTCTGGAAGGGAGGGGAGCTGGGTTCAGCCTGGGGACAGGGCTCTTCCTTGCCACCCTCATCCCCTCTGCTCAGCTCCCCTCTCCAGGGCGGCTGTATATCAGCTATTCCAGCAAAGAGCACTGGACGTGGAGTCCGACATGGAGCCCTAGGTTTGCATCCAGCTCGGCCAGGCACCCGCTGAGGACAGGCCAAATAACTCAGTCTCTGAGTCTCAGTCCTCTGTTTACAAAGTGGGGATAATGGCCTCCACCTTGGGTTGTCACCAGGATTAAACCGGGGGTGGTGTGTGTGATGCTATGGGGGCCTGGGGATGTGAGGAACGTCCACACCAGGGCCTGGCCTGGCCCCAAGAACATCACTTCCCTGCTGTTTTCTGCCTCCTCCCCGTCCATTTTTTCTGGGTCTCAGTTTTCTCAGCTATAAGATAAATGGCTTGGATCAGAGGCCTGAAATTATCCTTTCAGCTCTGAACTCTAAGGCTGGGCGTGGTGGCTCACGCCTGTAATCCTAGCACTCTGGAAGGCCGAGGAGGGAGGATTGCTTGAGGCCAGGAGTTCGAGACCAACCCGAGCAAGAGTGAGACTCCATCTCTACTAAAAATAGAAAAACAATTAGCTGGGCATGGTGGCATGTGCCTACAGTCCCAGCTACTCAGGAAGCTGAGGCAGGAGGATTGTTTGAGCCCAGGAGTCTGAGGTTGCTGTGAGCTAGGCTGATGCTACGGCACTCTAGCCAGAGTAATAGAGTGAGACTCTGTCTCTCTCAGAAAAAAGCTCTGGCCTCTGTTCTTTCATGGCCTCCAATTTACCCTGGACGGGTCAGTTGCCCTCTTGGGCCTCTGTTTCCTCCTCTGTGCACTGGACAGGCCGGGCTGATGGCCACTCAGAGCTCCCAGCCCCCCGCCCACAGAGTTCCCCCCAGATCTGCAGGAAAAACAGAGAAGCAGGTCTGCGGCGCAGATGTGGGCTCTGGCTGCAGACACCAGTCTCCTGCTGCATACAGGGTCTGGGGTCCTCCCGGGGCATGTGCCCCCTCACCCAGGGCCCATGAGACTGGTCAGCTCTGCCACTGTCCAGCTGTGCGATCGTGAGTAGGCACTGACTTCCCAGATCCTCACTCCCCTCATCTGTCAAACTGGCTAGTGACCCCCCGACAGCAGGGTCAGTATGAGATCCTGGGGGTGATGTTTTAGAGGGTGCTATTAATCTCACGGTGGCAGGGAGATGTTTGGGCCAACACTGGGGAAAAGCTGCTGGTTATCCACCGTCTGGCGCAGACAAGGTAAAGAACGTAGGAAGAGATCCAGGCATGTGGGGGCCCAGGTCACTACTGCAGGAGCCTGGAGTCGTGTGTGCTCCCACCTCGACTCCTTGCCTACAGTCTCAAGGGACAAAGAATGGCCCTGGAGAGCCTCTGGTCTGTGTCCATGGAAGACCTGGGAAGGGCAGGTTGCAGGCTGCTCTGGGTGTGGCTGACAGGCTCTGGGGAGAGGACACTGGAGGGTGAGCCCACTTTCTCCATGTGGACAACGAAGGAGTCTGGAGCCCGGGCTGGTACCCCTGGGCCAAAGCAGTGGTTCTCAACTGGGAGTGAGTTTGCCTCCTCTCCCCCTGGGGACATTTGGCAGTGATTGGAAACATTTTTGGTGGTTGCAACTGGGAGAGGGAAAGTCGCCTCCTGTCCACCTAGTGGACAGAGGCCAGGGATATTGCTAACATCCTATAATAAGGCACAGGAACTCCCTCCCTCCCCGCCACCCACCAAAGAATTATCCTGCCCCAAGTGTCAGTGGGCCAAAGGCAAAGGCAGAGGCTCTGCACTGGACAAGTGTGCATGCCCTCCACCCCCGCCCCGGCCTCTGCCCTCTGCCTACCGTGTCGAGGTGCGTGCGCTGGTGCTTGGCGCGGTCGCTGGAGTTGCTGAAGGCCTTCTGGCAGCCCGGGTGCTGGCACAGGTATGGCTTCTCGCCCGTGTGGCTCCTCAGGTGGATCTTGAGGTTCTCCAGCCGTGAGAAGGCTTTGCTGCAGCCTTCAAACTGCAGGAGAGGCTGGTGAGGGCCACGCTCAGCCCCGCAGGCACCCCGACCCCCACCTAGAAACTCAGCCCCCAGCTCCCATCCTCTCTGAGCCCTCAGGAGCGCTGGCTTGGCTCCCCGTGAAGTGCTCAGGGCCCAGACCCTGTCTGGGAAGCCCTGGTGGGTCCAGCAGACTCCTGACTTAGAAATAGGCCCTTAGGGCTGGGGAAGAACAGTGCCATTTCTGGACCTAAGGACCCCTCCCCAGGGCCACCTGGAGAGGACAGGTACTGCAGCACAGCGCTGGGTCAGGACATGGAGTGCAGGCGCATCTCAGCACAGACAGCCTGAGATGCTGAGCCCAAGGCCTGGGTCTGAATGGGGCTCTGTTCCAGGAGGCTTTGGGCAGTGCCCCTCACCCCTTTGGGCCTGATTTCCTTGTCTTCAAACTTGAGACTATGTGGCCACCCCCCAGCAGGGCTGATATGAGGGCCTAAGGGGTAGGACGCTGAGTGTCCTGGGGCTTTGTCCGCCTGGAGCACGGCATCGGCGGTGACTCCCGTCAGAACAATAACCGCGTCTGTGAGATGCAGGGTCTTTCATGTTTCATGTGGCTCTGCCATCACATGTGGCCTTCCACACTGTCCTGCCTCTCTTTAGGCCCACCCCATACTCCAGATCAACATTAGGAGTCACTGGGAAATTTCCAGCCTTTGTTCATGAAAGCCGCTCAGCAAGGACTGTCCCTCTCTCTCGGCCTTCACCGTCCCGCTCCAACACTGCCTGGTGGAGCAGCAAACTCTGAGCCTTTGGTGTGCCTGGCTGTTCCTGCTTCTCCCCACCGTCTGACCCTGCTCCAGCCGGGCTGACGGTCCGGCATGAGCACGCACCAGTATGAGGAGGGGACCAATGCTGACTGGTGCCCACTACATCCAGGAGTGGTGCTGGGAGTTTGACTTTACACCAGCTGTGAAGTATGTGACATCAATGTCTCCATCTCAGAGATGGAGGCATCATACAGTAAAAGTGACCTGTTCAAGGTCACCAGGCTGTGACATGGCAAAGACAGGACTCAGGCCAAGTCTGATGTCAAAGGCCAGGTGGCTCTGCTATGCCCACTGCCTTCCCAGGGGCAGGTGACCCTCGAGGAGAAAGGGACCATAAGAAGCAGGTTCCTTTTCCCGAGCCATTGGTTTGCTTCCCCAGGTCCAGGGCTGAACTGCCAACCAGGAGACCCTAACCAGATGAGGGCCCATGCGACCTCACCCTTCTGAACCAGGGGCCAGCCTGGGCTCCCAGGAGCAGGCGGCTCAGGATGAGGTGGGGGCAGCCATGTTCCCTGAGGGTCAGATCTCCCCCAGCCTGTTTTCCACACCCGTCCCTGGGGTCACCTGCAGAGGGTGGAGGACCTGACGGGTCTCATGCAAGTGTCCACATTTGGAACCCTTGACCCCCCTCTTTCTGAGCTGGGCACCGGTTTCTTTCTTGCTGTCTCCAGCTTTCAAGTCACCTTATCCACCACTGAGTTTATGGGTGGGTGCCCGAGAGGACAGCAGGCAGAGTCCAGACCCTGAAGTCCACCTGACTGGTTTTCTTGGTGCTGGTCCCAAGCCATCCAGCGCATGTAGGAATTTTTGGTGTGGGGCTGTTCATCTGGACAGACCGGCTCCAGCGAGTGCTGGGTGGTGCTGAGATACACAGCCCAGGCACGGGTCCTACCCTCCAGTCCCCATGCAGGAGACACATGCGCGTGCACACACACACCCCATCATAAAACGCCGAGGTCGAGCTGTCGTGGAGGGAAACACGGGGGCTGTGGAAGCACAGGAGGCGCCTACGCTAGCCTGGGGGCCGCAAGACGTCTCCAAGGGCTGGATGACTAAGGCAAGCTTGGAGAGCCGAGCAGGAAGCGTGGAGACACAGGCAGGCAGTTACGCCAACACTGATGCATTCGCTCCATCAATCACTCGTCAGCCTGATCCTCGAACGCAACCAGCAGATCCAAAGACGACAGCGGGCACGAGGGCCAAGGGAGGAAAGGCTCAGAGGCTCCAAAGCAGGAAAGGCCACAGATTCCCTGTAGAGGCCCCCTGCGGCTGATATGGGGTACATGCTGGCGGGGGTTGGGGGTTGAGTTCTTGGGGAGCCTGCTGGGAGGGCAGAGGCCACACGGCAGGAGCTCAGATGCCAGGCTGATAAGCTTGGGCTCCACGTTGGGGTCAGTGGGGACCATGGAAGGGCCTTAAGAAGGGAGGGACTAGGGTCAGATATGCCCTCTAGGGAGATCCCTCTGGCTGCTGCTGACAGGTGAGGGCTGGAGAGGAGGTAGGGAGAGGGCAGCTGCGACAGTTACAGGTGAAGGTCAGCGAGGCCCGATCCAGGGCAGAGGCGGCAGGAGGAGCAGAGGCCAGGGCAGAACCACCTCGATGGACATGAGGACAGGGCCCAGAGACGATGACCAGTCCCGGGTGAGCTCCCTCCTGCCTCTCCCTTGAAGGCCTGGCCGTAACTGTGGGCCATGATCCGCTGGGGCCGATCCAAGGCAAGCCTCCCGC
This sequence comes from Mirza zaza, assembly GCA_008750895.1. Classification (NCBI taxonomy): domain Eukaryota; kingdom Metazoa; phylum Chordata; class Mammalia; order Primates; family Cheirogaleidae; genus Mirza; species Mirza zaza. The sequence goes on along the minus strand of VSMD01009155.1, from coordinate 37,922 downwards.
AGCTGGGTTTTAGAGGCTGTTCTACTTCCTACTTCCAGATGTTGTGCCGTTTCTATGCATCAAAACCAGAAGGAAATCCTGTTTGGGGAGTAAACAGGCCACAAGACACCCCTTGCTCGCCTGCAATGGCCTTGTGCCAAGTTCACCCCAACGTGCAGCGGAGGAGCCTCTGCTGGAGCATGGGGCTTCCTTTCAGCATCTGGCTCATCCTTTTGTCCCCCACCCCCGTGCCTCAGGCCGTGCGGGGAGGGGAGGTATCCGCAGCAGAAGCAATAATTCCTGAGCTACGTGATTTTCCCGACTTTGGTAGAGTCCAGTGGACCCTGGAGATCGGTTTATCATCTCCTCCCCCCAGGCCTGCGTATTCCTGTCTGGGACGGCCTCCTCCTCAGCACACTTGTTCCCACCCCCGCCTTTGTTCAGACTGGGCTTCTCCTGGGACACCTTCCCTTCCAACTCTCTGACAATCTAATTCAGACCTTTTTCAAAAGTCCCGAATCCACAGCTCGGTAGTTCATGGTCTCCCAGCACGGACCCGACCACCTCTCCCATCCGTATGACCCTCCATGTCATCTGTTGGAGTGATTGATGGCTGTCTCTGGGTCTGGCAGGAGGTTCCATGCCCTCAGGTCTTTGCATGGGCTGTTCCCTAGGCCTGGAGTGCCTTTCCTTCACTCGCTCAGTCAGCAGACATCAACTCCTACTGCTCAAGCGCCACCTCCTCTGAGAAGCATTCCCCATGCCCGGTTCTGCAACAGCCCTGAGCTGTGGGCAAGGTGTTCACTGTACAGCCATTGTCTTCTCTCCAGGCCCCAGCCTAAGAGCCCAAGAGTCCCTGAGGGCAGAGCTATCATCTCAATCATAGGGAAAAGGGGGTGGGGTTTAGAAACGTGATCCAGGGGTTGCTAGGCATGGGCATCCATGCACCCCTGGGAGTAGACCTCTTCAGCCTGGTGTTTGTCAAGGTACCTGATACATGTGGACGTACAGCTCAGCCTTGTCCTTCACCCTGCTCCCTACACTGCCCCCGCCCCAGAGCTGAGCTGCAGGCTGAGGTATAATAAGCAACTGGCCAGGGTGCCCTGATGGGAGTGGCCCATCCCTCCAGGTGGAACCAGAGGTAGCAGCAGGTGAGGAAGGGATGCTACCCCAACAGAACTGGTCTGGGAGGAGGATGGTGCAGGGACCCCTTCAGAGCCATGTCCCCCTCAGGACTAGAATCCCAGACATGCCAGGGGCTTTGAGGTGTTTGGGGCTTTGCTTGCAGCTACCTGCCAAGGTCCTTGTGGTTCTCCCTACTGAACAACTTCACAGATGAGGACAGCAGAGAGGAGGATGAGAGTGACCATCAATTAAGCACCTACTGTGTGCTGGCTCCAGTGCTAGTCACTAGTGCTAGTGCTGTCACAAATGTGGCATCTCATCCTTTCCATGGCCCTTCGGGCAAGGGTTACTGTCCCCATGTCAGACGAGGAGCTGAGGCTCAGGGGGCAGCCAGCACAGCAGTTACAGACACAGTCTCTGGTGTGGACTGAGCTGGGCTTGTGTCCGGCCGCTCCACTTACTGAGTGATCTTGGGCAAGTCTCTTCAACTTTTTTAAGCCTCAGTTTCCTCGACTGTAACACTGGATGAGCTCTACCCACTATGGAAGGAGACTGTGGGGACCAAATGAAATGATGCATAGTAAGTTCAAAACCCTAGGAAGGGGGTGACCTGGGGGCTTCCAGCTGAGGGAGGTCATGGAGCTACAGAAGCTTGGTGCTTAGGCAGAGTCTGGACATATGTGGCTGGGAAGGCATTTCAGGGAGGAGGGAAAGCATTAACAAAGCTGGGGAGACCAGCAGAGGTGGTATATGTTCTGGAAACCGCTAAGGATCTGTTGAGCCAGAAGGAAGGGGGGCAGAGAAAAGAGAGGTAGATGTAGAAATGGAAGTCTGGGGGCTCCCTTCATTTAAACGCATGGGGTGATGATTCTTTCTGGAGCAGGCAAGTTGTGGGATTTCTGATCCCCAAAGAGTTCACAGAAACCACTAATTACTTATGTTCTTCCCCAATTGGGGCAGCATGAGTCTATTCACCTGGGAGACTCTGGTGTCACTTCTACTGGCCAGACTACTCCAGCCCCTGACCTCCCCCACCTGTTACCCAGATGCTGGAGCCAGGAACCTGTCCCCCTTTCCCTGGCCAACCAACAACCCAGGGAAATATCACCTCTTAAGCATCTTTTCTGTCTGCTCCTCCCCTTCTTATCTGCCCCACTGCCCTGGGTCCACACCCCAGCATCCCTCACCTGAGTGACTGTACCAGCTGTCACCTGCCTCCCTCCCTGCACCCCCAACTCATTCCCACGTGGTATCCAGAATGAAGACTTAAGTCTGTAGGTCTGTCCATGTCCCTCCCTGCTCAAACCCTGCATGGCTCCCCAGTGCCTCGGCATGTGCAAAATCACCCCAGCATTCCGGCCAGTGTCATCTGCCCCTCGGTGGTGGCATGGGGGCGTCTGCACCTTCCAATTCCCAGGCCTACACCACTGCATGCCAGCATCACAGCGGTCTGTCTGGGTGCAAATCTGGCCTCTACCCTTCCCAACCTTGGGCAAATTCACTTCACTTGTCAGAGCTCAGATACCTCATATGTAAAAGGGGCACACCTGGGCACACGGTGGGTGGTCTCTGTGAACCACGGGGTGCATAGGCCCTGAGGCCACCTGTGTCCACCTGGAGAGTCACACGGGCACCTCCCGTTCAGGGTGGATTTGAAACACACGAGCTCGAATAACCACACACACAACAGACTGATCTGCAGCAGGAAAGGCTCACGTGCCACGGGGAAGGGAGAAGGTGGTGACCGCGGGGAGGGGTACAAGGAGCAAGAAGGAGCGGGAGGGGCATTTAACAGTCTTGAGAAATCTAAGCATAAGTGGTTGGGGTTTTCTTATTACCTTAAAACACACAAACATTAAAACCCATTCTAAGATGAAATTGGGGTGCGTTCAGAATGATCGAAGTGACTGGGTGACACCGCTCAGACACCGCACGTGGGCCGGGTGCTGTGTGTTTCACTCCATCAAGTCGGCCTGCCCTGCTGGTGAAGCGGCTTCCCAGCCCCACTCTGCAGATGAACAATCTGAAGCTCTGAAAAGTGACGTCACTGGCTCCAGGTCACACAGACAGTAAGTGACAGAGCTGGGATCTGACCTCGGGTCTGGCTAACGTGTCTATAGTGTACCCCTAACCACTCTGGCCACTGCCTCAGGGACCCCTACGTACACAGCACCAAAAACAGGCTCTCACGTAGGAGCTACTGCTGTGATTTCAGACCAAGCCATCGTGGGCTCCGTTCCTGGTGAAAGGCCAGGCCCAGCCCCGGACTCAGAGCTGACGCTGGGCAGGGAGGATGCCTCCTGCGGGATGCCCATGTGGGAAGGAACTCCAGGCAGCACGGTGCAGAAGAAAGCGCCCGGCCGAGCCACAGAGCAGAGTCTTGAAAGGCCCAGTTCCCACATGTGTGGCGTGTTACAAAAGAAGATTAAAATAATGGGGGAAAATACCCCGGGAACCGTGAAGCCCCAGACCATCTGGAGTTTTATAGTAACAGGCAGGGGAAAATCAAAACCTAATTGAAAAAAGTCCACTGCAATCCATTACCGCTGCGTGCAGCACATAGGACGGAGGGCAGAGATGAAAGACAGAGGGAGCCATCCCAGGAGCCAGGGAGGGGTGGCATCTTCCCCCCGAGGCCAAGCCCTGGGACCCCTCAAGCCCTGGCTGGGGGAGGAGGAGGGCTGAAGCCTGGGATCCTCTGGGCACCGGGTCAGAGGTTCCAATCTGCAGGCCAGGATCCCCCCACCCCACCCCCCTCGCAGCAAGCTGTCCTGTGAGACTCTGCATCTGTAGGAGGGCTAGGACTGTGCGGGGACACCCCGCACGGTGGCTGGCACACAGCCCGACTAGTTGAGACCGTGCGCCCTCTGTCTTGGAGAAGGACCAAGGGCCTGTTTCACAGGTGAGCTGTGCGACACTGTGCTGCAAACCAAAGGCCACGGAGTCATGCAGATAGAGGTCTGTGCGGGGTCCCACCACTGAGAGCCTGAGCGTGGGCAAGTCATGTCCCACCTCTGTCCTCATTTTTCTCCTCTCTAAAATGGGGCCACTGCAAATGGCTGCTAGAAGTAAACAAACAGCTATGCCCAGCTTAGGAACTGGCACACGGTACCTAGTGAATGTCAAGTTTCCTCCCTGCAGCTGACACGGCCCAGGAGGGGGGCCCCTGTTTCTCATGCTCTAACCAAGGATAGGGACACGAGAGTCGAGAGGAGGTTTGAGGGGACAGGGCACGAGGCGGGGCGGGGAGGAAATGCCTCCAGTTTTAGCGTTTGCCAGTGATTTGCTTCTAAACAAACACATTTCTTGTTTAAGGGTAAAATATATTGGGTTACAAAAGTCTAGCAGGCCATTCAAGGATCAACTTCTCATTTTTGTACAAACTTTTAAGTTGCTTTACAACAATGGTTTGGATGAGAGAGATGTGTGGTGCCAGAACCTTCTCCAAGATGTCAAATAATTCTGTTTGCCCAGCTTGAAAGGCCAGCCAGCTGGGAGCCGGAGTCCACCCCTCACCGCACTCTGGGAGGGGACTCCTGCCAGCCCTGCGGCTGCTGTCCTGTGATTCCCCCACAGGCTTCCCCGGGGGCTCTCAGAGCCTGGTGCTTTCTCAGTCCTCCAGGGGGAGGTCGAGGCAAGAAGGGAAGGGACAGCCTGGACAAGATGCCTGGGAGGTGAGGCTGGAGGGCACTGGCCCTGGCACTGTGCTCTGGACCTCGAGGCCCTTGGGGGGCTAGTCCCGCTGTGGGCACACAGTGCCTTCGGTGTAAATGAATTAACAGGAAGGTGTCACAGCTACTACGTTGATATAACACTGACCATGTACCTAGGACTGGGCCAAGCTCTCCCTAAACACCATCGCCTCAGTCCCATTAGGCAAGTACAGCAACCCCCACTGTTACAGATGTGGAAACCGAGGCCCAGGGAGTCTAGGTTACATGTGAGGGTCCCAGAGCTCATGCATGGGATGGAACCTGGGTTCCCTTCCAGTGTCAAGCTCTGTGCCCCAGGGGCTGGGCGTACTCCTGTCCCAGGCAGCCATGCCCAGGAACATCCTGAGATGCAAGGCCAGTGTGGGAATCTCCTGTCTCCTCAGCTCCCTGGGCCTCACAGCCACCCAGACACTGCAGGCTGAGAGGGAACCACAATGGGGAACGGGCCAGAGGGGCCACAGGCTTCCCTCCTGGAGCCCGTCAGGGTGAGCCTGTCCTTGGGAGGAAGAGTCCAAGGCTGGTGGGGTGGGGGCTGCAGATGCCTTGACCCCCTCACAGGAATACACAGACAGCTCTATGCTCGGCCCTTCTCCAGCAGAAAGCCCCATCTGGGCAGGAAATGGGTTCCTGTTCCTAGCAGTTGAGGGAGTCTGGCAAGGCGGCCAGTGAGGACCAAGAGCGCCACCCCATCCAGGGGTGGGTGGAGCCCCCAAAGTAGGAGGCACAGAGGGGCTGAGTCTGCTTCCACTAGGGCCCACGTGCACAGGTGGGACCTGGGGGAGCTCCCAGTGCTGAGCTGTGGCTGGACGTCGTTTGGGATGTGGAGACGGGCTTGGTGAGGGGCACGGGATGGCACACACGAGTGCACCACACACTCAGACTCACACACACTCACGACACACTCCCGAGCCACCAGCCACACAGCCGGAAACCCAGACACACACACCCCCTGACGTTAACGCCTGTCCTCCCAACCAAGCCACACGTCAAAGACACACCGCCCCAGGACACCAACACACAATGATTTACACACATACACACATACCAAATCCCAGACACTCCTCTCACATACACCACACCGACACACACACCACCCACCCACCCACATACAATGCCACACACACAATACCACGCCACATGCACCTCCCCACACACCATACACACACACACAACCCTGCATATACCACATCCACACCCGCACCCCATGACTCATGTCGCAGACACACAGACCAGCACACACATGCTCACACAAATACCCAAAGACACCCATGTCCGGACCCGCCACATGCACAAACATACTAACTCCCCAGCCATGCTCAGTGCAGCACATGGGGAAACTGGCTCATATCTAGAGTACAGACGGCCTCCTGGTGGTCTGTGCCCGGGAGAAAGAGGCTCCACCCAGAGACAACATCCACAAAGAGCTTCCAAGGGGTCAGTAGATAAAGATGGGCCCTCACACCAACACCCCGACAGCCACTGACACAGCCAGACCTCGGACAGTCACGCTCCCATACTCCTCTCCCAGCTCCAGGAGGTGGCACTGAGGCTGCAGACGGAAGGGGCCAGGTCCCCTGAGCCTCCTGACTTCCCCTCGGTGGCTGGCCTGGCCTGGCCTTGGGGAGGGCATCTACAGCCCGAGAGAACCCCGAGACAAGGCCTCAGGCCAGCCTGCAGCCCCTCTGCCCTCTCCAGCCCGAGCCCCTGCCCCCTGCATGCTCCGGCCACAGGCTGCACCCTCCTGCCTCTGAGCTGGTACCCATGCTGCACCTCTGCTCACAAGTCCCTCTGCTCCCGTCTAGTCCTCCTGCTCCTTGGCTGCCTCAAGCCTGAAGCCTCCCCCTTTCTCCTCCTTCCCACCCTCCCCTGGCCTCACCATCGCTCACCTGTGCACGGGCCGCACCTTCCCTAAGCAGCCGGCCCTGGGCGGTGCTGCCACCCCTACCCCTAGCCCACCGCCCAGCACAGCACGGGAGCCTGCTCCCATCTGCCGGGTGGGTGCAGCGTCTCCCGCGGCCCTGTTGGTGAGGTGACCAGTGCTGCTTCAGGAGGAAGAACAGAGGCCACGATGAACCAAAGGGTCCCCTCCAGCCTCTGCCCTCCCCACAAATAAACTCACTCCCACGGCCGGGGCCTGGTTTGATTCCTCCTCTTCCCAGCTCCTGTGAACCTCAGTGTTCTAGTCACAAAATGGGGCGACACTCCTGGCCTCAGGCCAGTTATGGATATCGGGCCATGGCCTTGGTACTGGGCACAGGACAAGTGCTCAGTAAACATTAGTCCCGCTTGGCTTCTCTTCCAAATCCCAAGAAGCAGCGGGGGAGGGGAAGGGAGGAACACCGGGGTCTGAAGACCTGATCCCAGCCCCGGCGCTGCCACAGGTTGCTGAGTGACCTGAGCCCGGTCGCCTCCCTTCCCTGAGCTTTACCGCAGAGCTGCCTGCCCACCAGGGCGTGCCTGACCCGGAGGTGGCAGCAGCATTAACATCCAGCCCTGCAGGACACACAGCTGGGCTGCCTGGGGAAGGACGACACCAGAGATATTCTACCTGCTACCTGAACTGAAAGAACATCTAGTGCCAGTCACTGGGGATATCACAAATATGCAATGTGCAGTTCCTGTGTGAAGTCCTTGGGGGAGACAGCAACCTGCCCAGCGTGCACCTGAGGCCCAGACCCCATGAGAAACGTCCTGTGCAGCTCTGGACCCCACCTTGTCAGGGGACAGCTGGGGCCTGCTGCGCCAGCAGGGCCCACGTTCAGAGCCAGCTGGGGAGCAGCAGGCCTGCAGGTGTGTGTGTAGTTCCTGGGGGCAACGGCGGCGACCTTGGGAGGCTGTGGGTGGGAGGAGTCACTGTGAGGACTCTGCGCAGTGGCACGAGAGGCTCTAGCAGGGGAGACAGTGAGCCGTCACCCCAGCTGCTCAGGAGCAGAGTCGGGTGACTGTGTGCTCATCAGGGCTGCTTGGAGGGTTACCTTCAGGGCACAGCCAATGGTCCTAAGTTGGGCTGGGGGCCAGGGGTCCAAACAGGCTAGGCTGACCTGCCCCCTGCATGCATGCTCAAGAGGGTGAGGGAAGGTAAACTATAGTTAGGAACCAATGACAGACGTGAACAAACCCAATGAAATGCAAGCCATGGAGGAGTAAGAGTGTGGGGACAGCAGAGGCAAACCCTTCTCAGTCTGCTCAGCACCTCTCTCCCCTGGTCCCACCAGCATCACGGAGATCTCAGGAGGGGCAGCACTGAACTGATGGAGTTTTTTTTTTCAAGACAGAGTCTCGCTCTGTTGCCCAGGCTAGAATGCCGTGGTGTCATTGTAGCTCACTGCAACCTCCAACTCCTGGGCTCAAGTGATCCTCCTGCCTCAGCCTCCCAAGTAGTTGGGACTACAGGCGTGCACCACCATGCCCGGCTAATTTTTCTAGTTTTCAGTAGAGATGGAGTCTGACTCTTGTTCAGGCTGGTCTCAAACTCCTGGGCTCAAGCGATCCTCCCATCTTGGCCCCCCAGAGTGCTAGGATTACAGGTGTGAGCCACTGTGCCCGGCCTGAGCTGCTGCTTTTAAGATAGGTAAACTGAGGCACTGAGTGGTGAAGGGAACTCTCTGTTCATCCCTTGGTGGTGAAGGTTTGATAGGGGAAATGTCAGACACACAACAGTCTGTGGTATTCAGCTCCTCCTGTGGCCAGCGGCGATGGCAGCTGGGTGACCCAGTCTCGCAGGCTGAGGAGTGGTGAGGGCCGAGTCCATGGGCTCAGAGGCCTCTGTTCAAGGGCTCACTTTGGGGCTTCTCAGCAGTTGGGAGCTGCTGCCAACCACTCTGCCCCCTTCCCAAATGCCCCACTGTCCACAGTGACATCTGGTTATAAGCCGAGAGCCCAGCAGATTCAGCCACGGAGAAGCCACCTAGGCCAGGCACCCTGGGAAAGTACCTTTCCCTGCTGGGCCTCAGTCCCCATCTGTGGAATGGGCACATGTGGAATAGCACTGTGCCTCCACTCAAGTGCCTGAGAAAGGAGATGACTTAGCAGAAAGCAGAGCAGACAGGAACAAATTCCTGGCTTTGGGGTTGCAAAATCCCAAGCCTCAGGGACAAATGGAAAGAACTGTGGAGATGGTGAATCACGCGCAGTTAATATTTCAAATGATGTTTCTGCCATAAACCCATCTGCGGACCCAGCACAGGGCCTGGCCCAGAGCGGGTGTTCATGAGTGTCCGTTCATGAATGAAAGAACCAAACAACAGACAAACGAGGCTTGAGGGGAGTGTGGGGCAGGGGGGGAGGTAGCTGGCTGCCCAGTGGTCCCCCAAATTAGTGGGGACCGGGAGAGGCCTTGTAATGAGGGAAGAGCAAAGCTTCCTGTGCTCCCATCCCCCAAATCATGCTCCAGCTGGGAGAGGGACACTAGAGAGGAAGTAAAACACGTGTAGATGGCATGCGGTACATGCCTAAGAGTCGGGAGGCTCTGAGCTCTGGGGTTCAGCCCTGGGGCCAAGCCCTGGAGGTGCTAATGGCACCACCATCTAGGTTTGTGGGGCCTGAAGCAGGGCTGCTCCCAGCAGGGTGCAGGCCACTTGGGCCCTGTCGTAGCCCAGCACAATGGGGAGACATTGAGTCTGGGATGGCCCCAGGGCTGCCTTTTAGCTGGTCGGAAGACAAGTGGACTCTGGCCGCAGATAGGGCAGGATGGCTCAGCAGATGTCAGTGTGACAAATGACTCTAAGGACCTCTAGGTTCAGAGTGAGCCCCTATGACCTAGAACTTAGCTGTAACTAAGAGAAACAACGGGTAGTGGTCTGAACTGGCTGGAATTCACTACCCAGCATATGGAGTTCAGAATAGGAAGGGAGTGAAAGACAAATCCAAAGTTGTTTTTTTCTGTCACACTCAAGTTTGTGGATGTCAGGTTCAGACCTAACCTATGTAAAATGAAGCCCACTGCGGTCTCCCAGAAGTAGCAGGAAGCTGCCCTGTCCGGCGCCCCACGCTTCCCGCACAGTGCGCTGTTTAACCTCCGAGCCCTAGATGGGAGGTGCCACAGGGTCCTCTTTCCTAGACGAGCAGACAGGGGCTCTGGGAGAGACTGGGCTCAGGGCGCGCAGAGCAGGCTGAGGAATTCCGCCCAGGGACGGACCCAGGGCTGTCTGACACCAGGGCCCTTGCCCCTGTCCTGGTGTTGCATTAAATCAAAAGCAGAGTGCCGTATGCATTCAGGAAACATCGGGCTGGGGGAAAGAAACAACTAGAAACAAAGAACTAAATGTTTCCATGTCACTACAAAATAAGATTGGCAGTAACAGACATCATGAGAGCAATGGTTTCTCTTAATACCCCAAATCTCCCAGGGTTCGGCCCTGAATAGAAAGCTCTGGAAGGGTCTGGGGCAGGCGTCCCAGCCCTCACTTGCGTCTGGGGGTGTGCCGGAGGTCTGAGAGGGAAGAGGGCCTTCTGTTGGCTGGGCGGAAGGCCCTCACGAGAGCCTTCCCTATCTTGAACAAAGGAGAAACGCCCGTGGTCACCACACGGAAGAACAAGCCGGGTAAACTGGGTGAAGTCTATACCGTGAGACCGTGGCAGGGCCCAGGGAGCGGCTCGCAGCGGGGCGCCCGTGGGGAACCGGGGGGCGGCAGGGGCTGTGCTGGGGAGCGCGGCGGCCCAGATGCCTGGCTCTGCAGAGCTGCCGTCCGACTCCACTCGGGGGACGCCTGGAACTCATTAGCATTATGTCAGGAATAATATAAAATTAAAACATTTAGCTTTGGCTTCTAAAATTAAGGAGGACAAAAAGAGAAGGATGCCATTGTGCTGAGCCGCTCAGCTATGACTTGGGCACCAATAATCTACAGAAAATAAATCGCTGCTTGGCACTTGGGCCCAGCCAGGGCCCTGGGGCTGCCAGCGGGGCTGAGGACTAGAAGAGGAGGCTGCGGCTCAGTCCTGGGGAGGCAGGTTGGGAGTCTGGGAGCAGCCCGGGGCCCGGGGCCCAGGGGAGGCCTTCAGTGGCTCACTAGCCGGGCAGCGCCGGGTACGTGCACATCCGCTACCCGGCTCCCAGGCCACTGCCCCCAAATCCACTGATGGCTGCCACTGCTCTCAGGCTACACCTTCAGCCTGGCCTTTCTAGCGTCTCCCATCTGCCCACTGAGGACCTCCTAGCTGAGGCTGGCCCCCTGCACCCCTTCTTCCCTCCCCAGGCCCCAGGTACACTGACTATGTGGCTGTCGGAATGTCCGGTCTCTCTGCTTCTGCACGTGCTGCTCCCTCAGCCTGGAATTCCCTCCAGTGTCAGGGCTCAGCCCCAGCACCAGCTCCTCTGTGAGGTCCTGTGCCTGCCTCTTCTCTGGGCCCACCCCAAGCCAGGGGCAAAAGCAGGTGGCTGGGGAATTCTAGAGCACGCCATGTCAGCGCTGGGTGGATGCCTGGGCCCTTGTGTTACAGGTGGGGACACCGAGGCAGCACAGAGATGGCAGGGCTTCCAAGGCTTCCCCTGCCCCGCAGCCATGGATTCTCAGGGCAGGCTCTTCCTGCTCCCACGTGTCGTTGTGGGGGACAGAGTGCCCTAGAGTTGCCCAGGCCTGGGTTCAAATCCTAACTCCCCTCCAATCCTGTGACTGGTGCAAATCCCCTAACCCCTCTGAGATTCAGTGTCTTTGAGGGTGGGCACGACAGCAGTTTCCCCCTCCCTGGACTGTGGAGAGTCACCATCAGACGCTGCTGCAGCACAGCCCACGGCCCCCTGCACAGACAGGGACACTGCGGTCCAAGGCTGCAAAGGACAGGGAGCCTGACGGGACAGAGACGGGGGCTCCTGGCTCCTCGGGAAGGCAGTCCAGGCAGAGTTCACACAGCCTGACCTGACCTGCCCAGGGGCATCGCTGGGCAGACCGCAGTTCATTCAATCACCTGCTACCCATTCAGTCACTTCCTCACTCACTCAACTGCTCACAGCCAAGATTTCCAAAATACACTGTTGGTGAAAAAAGCCAGTTACCGAATAGCAAGGATAGCATCATTCTATTTCAGTAAAGAGTATAATTACTAGACGTGTCTAGAACGGCCTGGAAAAAAGTACTCCACAATGGTTATTTCTGAGTGGTGTAGTTAGGGGTAATGTCTCCTTTTTTCTTTATATTTCACTCTCTACTTTCTACTTCTTTACACGTTATACTCACCGCTTTACATTTTATACTATACTGTTTTGTTGAAGTTTAAAAAGAATTACAGTGAGCAGTGCAATACTTTCATGGGCAGGTCTAGGTTACAGTCCTGGACTCCCTGGTTTTGCATGTGGCCGTGGGTGAGGGTGCAGGTGGCAGCTCCCTGGGCGTGCTCACCCTCGACACGCAGCCGGAGAGCTGAGCCAGACCTAGACCAGACTCCCGCTCCCGTCCTGCATGAGGTGGACAGAGGGCTTTCCTCTGAGCTCAGTTTCTGCATAAAAACATGGGGACAACATGATGACTCCCAGAGGGGATCTGAGGATTCAGAAAGACAGCTGGGATGAGGCCCATGATGGCAACAGCTGTGCGCCTGCATCAGGGGACCCCAGGCCACCCCCAGGGTGCACTGAAGTTTGTGGGTGCCTCCCCATGGGGTGACATCACCCAGCTCCTGTTCCACATGTGGTGGCGAGTGATGACTGAGGAGTCAGACAGGCTCACTCGCAGGGCAGAGGAGCCACAGAAGAGTCTGAGCCACAGACCTGGAAGAGAGAGCAAGGCCTGCATCCCCCCAACAGCACCCATGGGCCATGGAGGGCAAGGCCTGCATCCCCCAACAGCACCCACGGGCCACAGAGGGCAAGGACTGCATCCCCCCAACAGCACCCACGGGCCACGGAGGGCAAGGCCTGCATCCCCCCAACAGCACCCACGGGCCACGGAGGGCAAGGACTGCATCCCTCAACAGCACCCATGGGCCACGGAGGGCAAGGCCTGCATCCCCCAACAGCACCCACGGGCCACAAGAGCACCGGGAGGAGCGAATGCTCCTTCGACACCCATCTCTACGGCCTCAGCCAAGTGTCTGGGGACACATCCTTGAGCCACCTGGATGAGGTGTGGGCTTTGGATCAGGAAGAACATGTTCAAGTCCCAGCTCTGCTGCTTACTGGCTGGGTCCTTATGCACGTTAGCCCCTCTGGTTCTGGGCAGTCTTCTGGAAAACAGAGTAAACTCTGTGCTTGGAGGTTTCTTGTAAGGACTAAATGACATGAGAGATAGTAGGGCCTACCACCTCTGGGCTTGGGACAGGCTTCATCCAGCAATACCAATATGCCAGTGGGAGGTGGCACAGTCCATGCAACCTACCCTGATGTGCCTCTGCTCCCACCATCCTCTGCCCAGAATGCCCTTCTCTTGCCACTTCAGCTGGCTAAGTCCTGTTCACCCTTCAAGCTTCAGCTCATAAGCCACCTCTTCCAGGAAGCCTTCCTGGATTCCCCTGCCATTAAGGCTAGGTTCCCCTGGGGTGCCCCAGCCATGCCCTTCCCTCCATCACAGCACCTGGACTCAGCATTATAACTGTCAGGCTCTGCACCCCTCTCTCACCAGCTGGGGTGGCAGTCAGACACAGGACAGCCTTGGTCCTCATTGGCCTCTCACTCCAGGGCCTACCCATGAACTGACACCCAGCAGGTTGTGACGGTCTGCTCAATCAGGGTTAGACACCCATGTCCCATGGCACTGCTGGGTAAGGAGAAAGGCTTTCTGTTTTCTTCCTCTCCCTCTCTTTTTTCTAAAGAGACAGGGTTTTGTTCTGTCACCCAGGTTAGGCTCAAGCAATCCTCCTGCCCAATCAGCCTCCCTAGTAGCCAGGACTAGAGGCACATGCCACCTTGCCTGGATAATTTTTCTTATTTTTTGTAGAGATGGGGTCTTGCTATGTTGCCCAGGATGGTCTCAAAATCCTGGCCTCAAGCGATCCTCCCACCTTACCTTGAAAAGTGCCGGGATTATAGGTGTGAGCCACTGCACTTGGCCTCTTTTCTTTTAAAATCACAGGTCTGAGGTAAAGGGATGTCATAGGAAGTCTGCTCATTTTGTGGGTGGGTAGGTTGGGGCTGGAGGCCGCCCAGTACATCAGCGGTGATGCTGAGACAGGGAGCTGGGTCTCCAGACCCCAGCCCAGAGCTCGCTGCCCTTTGGCCTCGGGATACTTTTCTCCCCACACCCATAGGAAAGACAGCTGCCAGCAGCTCCAGGCTCACAGTGAAGGTGGCAGGAGCAGTGGGGGACCTTCTGCGGCAGCCCTGCCTCCCATCTCACAGAGCCAGCCCGAGCTCTGCGCCACCGTCACCTGGGGCTCCTGCTTCTGATGGGTGGAAGGCATTTCCTATCTCTGCAAGGGTCCGTTGCCCAGGCCCTGGCTGAGGCAAAACTCCTCCAGCACGCCTAGCCCCCCAGAATCTCACTGATAGCCCCGTGGGGACCCCACGGCCCACCCCGGCCCGTGCTGGAGAACACATTGGCTAGCTGCAGCACAGGCGGTTTTCACCATCTCTGGAATGACTGTACATTCTGGAACATAAACTTGGTGAACGAGGCGCACCGCTGAGCCTGACAGCTTCTGTCTCCTTTCCTGTCCCTCTGTGCTGAGCCCAGCCTGCTGTCAGGGGTCACCCGAACAGAATGCTGCCTCGCTAGAAATACAGCCTGTGACGTCTATTCTTATTTTATTCAAGCAGCCGGAAGAGGTCCAACCGAGGCGCTGTGTGTGTGGGCAGCACAGAGGACGTTTGTTCTCTTATCTATACTTTACTGTGTTTTCCATGTTTTCTGCAATAAGCATATAGAACTTCCACAAATATTTACCAGAACTCAAGGACAGACTCCTCCTGTTTCTCCCTCACTCCCCCCTGCGGCCTCCTGCCTCCCTGTTGCTCCTTTTGCACGAGTTCTTGCTGCTGAACACGGTGGGGCTCTCCCCGCCAGCCACGAGCTCTAACTGGACCCGGGTCTGCTCCCTTTATCTTCTCAACAACTGCAGATTGTCAAGATGACTCTTACCCAGGGGCACCGCAGGAGCCCCTGGCAGACTGGACGTGAATGCAAGTCTGCACGGCTCCAGTGCACTTCCGCTCTCCCACCGCGCCACCCTGCTGGGCCTCAGTTTCACCAACTGCGAGAGAGGGGAGAAGGGGTCGAAGACGATCTCACGGGTCCCTTCTGGCCTGGCACATGGCACCTAGTATGTGCCCAGGGCTACCGAGGGTGGGGTCAGGTGGTGAGCTCTGAGGGCCTCCCTGTCACACCAACACGGCACGTTGACCTTATCAACAAAATGCCCCATCTATGCACGTCCCTAAAGAGAGAACCGTGGTCTGCACGCAGCGCTGAGTGTTTGCCTGACGAGGCATTTAGCACTTTGTCATAATGCTCCCATGTCTGCCATGGGCAGGGGCTTCTCCTGGCAGGAAGGAGAGAAGGCCATGCATGATGCTGGACACTCACATTGATGACCTCAGCTCATCCTGTGACAATGCTGTCACCAGTGTTATTCCAGCCCAGGCTTCTACTACTTTGCCATTCTGCCTTTTGCGATGACCAGAACCCTGGGGCTGGCTTTTGGGGACAGGTCTTAGAGGAGCTCAGAAGGTGCTGAGGGGCTCTGGCAAGGTAAGGGTGACAGACAGCATCTGGTCTGTAGAGGAAGGTCAAGTGTGGGCCAGATTTTCTGGTTGATGTTACACTGTGTGTCTGTTCTCCTGTGGTTGTTCATGAGCCCTTAATAAAGTCATTTTTTTTTTTACAGCTGTTGAAATATAACTCACATAACCGTAAAATCCAGCCATTTAAAGTATACAATTCAGTGGTTTTGAATATATTAATAGTGCTGTGCAACCATCACCACAATCAATTTTAGAACATTTTTAGTCACTCCCAAATAAAGACTGTATCTATTAGCAGTGGGCCACCCCTATTCCTCCCTGTCCCTAAAGCCCTACTTCCTATTTCTACAGATTTGTTTATTCTTGACACTTCACGTAAGTTGCATCCTATAATATGGGGTCTTTGGTGTCCAGCTTCTTTCATTTAGTATCATGGGCTCACCCATGTTGCAACGTGTGTCAGTGCTTTATGCCTTTTCACTGCTAAATACTATTCCACTGTGTGGATATCCCACATTTTATTTATCCACCCATCCACCCACAGACATCTAGGTTGCTTCCACATTTTGGCTATTATGACCAATACTGCTATGAACATTCATGTGTAAGTTTTTGTGTGGACATTTGTTCTCATTTCTCTTTGGTATATAGCTAGGAGTGGCAATGATAGAACATATTACAACTCTGTATAATTGTTTGAGGAACTGCCAGACTGTTTTCCAAATCCAGGGAACTATTTCATACTTCCATGATTGTATGAGGGCTCCAGTTCCTCCACATCCTTGCTAACACTTGTTATTAGCCATCTTTTTGATGACAGCCATCCTGGTGGATGGGAAGTGGTATCTCATTGTAGCCCTGATTTGTGCTTTTCCGATGGCTAATGTGGTTAAACATCTTTTCAGGTGCCTTTGGCCATCTGTATACCTTCTTTGGAGAAATACCTGGTCAAGTCCTTTGCCTATTTTTTGACTGGGCTACCTTTTTTATTATTGAGTTGTAAGAGCTCTCAGTATATTCTGGGTACAAGTCCCTTATCAGATATATAACTGCAGAAGCAAAGTCTTTTTTGAGCTAGAACAATAGCTACCATTTATTGAGTATGTACCATGTGCCAGGCCCTATTTCAAATGCTTTCATGCAGGATGTGTTTTAATCCCCACAACTCCACGAGGTAGTTACCATTGTTGTTTATATCGTCCCTATTAAAGTTGGGCAAACCAAGTCACAGAGCAGTACCCTGCTCAGGCCACCCATCCAGGAAGCAGCAGAGTGGAAATCTGGGGCATCAGGGAAGGTCATGTCCAACCTTGAGCCAGTGCACCGCCCGGGAAGGAGCAGCTGCTGCAAGCAGCCCCTTGCCTGGGCTTTGACTTTCCCAACAGGGTTGAGCCCAGCTCCGGAGGTTTTCTCTCTCCTTTACCCAACCTCGGGGGGAGCAGGATTCGATTTTATTCACGAAGGAATCAGTTTCCTAAAGGCATGTGTGCTCAGATTGGGTGGAGAAGGAATTTTCTCCCGTGAGGGATTCCAGACTGGTGCAAGAACCGCCACTGCTAATCACTGAAGGGAATGTTTCAGCATAGTGACACCAGCGCCAGAGGGAGTGAGCCCCCATTAACACATTAGCAAGTAGCATCCTGTCCTCCTCTGCGGCAGGCCGGGCTGGCGGGAGGCAGTGCTGGTGGGAACACCAGCCCCATGGGAGGCTTGCACCCGGGGCGAGAGGCTTCCATGTGACCGTCCCTAGAGTGAACACTCACTCTCACAGAGCGAGGTTCAAACTGCCCTTGACATCTTGGTTCTGGGCTCCTGCCCAAGGTTAAAGCTGGAGATCAGACGAGCTTTATGTCAGAAGATAGTGAATACAGCATTCTTGTTATGAAATATGAATAGTGGAAGGCCAGCCCAATAGAGGAGCAAAGCCGCGTGAACTGCACAGCCTGCACAGGGAACGCGGCGCTGCTGTGAGTAACAGGGTTCTGACGCGCCCTGGAACAACGGAAACTTCCTAGCCGTATGCTAAATCTAACAGCGCCAATTATTAGTTATCCTCTCAGCAACCCCGCTGGGAACAGGAAGCACAGAGAGGTGAAGTACCTCAGCCAAGGAGAGGGGCGCCTGGGGTTCAGACCCTTCTCAGCTCAAAAACCCCAGCAATGATTTGTAAAAGGTGCCCGTGCTGAGCACTCACTATGTGCCAGACGCTGCACTAAGTACTCTCTCATACATGCACAGAGATGGGCCCCAGTGAAATATTCCACCGTGGTGGTTTGGAATCATCTGTTCTCCTTTTCTTGTTTGCAGAATTTCTAGCATATGATTATGTCACATTTATACAAAGAAATACACCTGCTTCTCAGGGCTGCTGCGAAGCCAGGAAGTGATAAGGCAGCACTTTGGGAACTGTGGTGGCCCATCCACACCCAGCACCTGTGCCCAGGACGGAAGAGACACAGGGTGAGAAGGAGTCCCCCAGCCTCTGCTGCACTGTGGGTGTCAGGACGTCCCCTCCCTCCTGTCTCATGTCCTTACCCTCCTGTCCCACGTCCTCGCCTGTCAAATGGGGTAATAACCTCTGCCCCAATGGCTCCCTGGGCTGCTGGGAGGATGCCAGGTTGGCACTCAGAGCGCTGGGGGACCAACATGAAGCCTCATGAAGGGGCTGCCTTCCTCAGGGACCCTATGGGTGCCACACAGGGCACTGCTGGCAGAACCACTGCTGCTGGGGCCTCTTCCGATTGTGAGTCCGCAGTGCAGCCTGCTCCTATCTCCTCCCGCCCTCTGCCTGCCAGCCGAGGCCCCATATCAGGCCCAAGCCCTGCTGTCCTCCGCTCTCCTTGCCCACTGCCTGTTCTGAGTGTGCTGGGTGATCTGCCTCCAGGCCGCTGCATGAACCTGTTCCTCTGCAGGGAGTGGCCTCTGACACCAGAGCTGGCCTCACTGCTCCAGGCCCTGCACAATCCCATTCCTCCACGGAGGCTTCCCAGATGCCAGGTTTCTGCCTCCCCATGGGGTCCTTGATTTGAGGAGGAAGGAGCGGAGTCTGCTGGCTCCTAGGTTCAAATCCCAGCCTGGGCCAGCCAGAGGCCCAGCTCTCCCAGTGTGAGCCCCACAGCTACGCCCCTACACCCAGCACACACGCAGCCAACGCACACCCAACACACAGTCCCCCTCAACGCGCATCCATACATCTTCTCACACACCTAAACACACACACACACGCAAATCCAACATCAACTCACACTTCCACACCCAATCCACAGGCACATACACAAAACAGAGTCTCAAACACACTCCTCCAAAAACACACATGCTTTGACCGCATGCACACCTAATACTCAGACACTGCACATCCAGCTCACACCCAAACACCTGCCACACGCTCAAACTCCCCTCCCCCAGCATAAGCATAGGCCATGATCATACGACATGTTCCCAAACTCACACCCAAACACATACTCCAACATGCACATACACACACTTACCCAGCCCAACCACACACACACACGCACATATGCTGGAGTGTGTTTGAGGTGTGTCACGGGAGTCTGTGTTGGGTGTGGGGTACACACTAGGTACTGAGTGGTGTGTCTGAGTGGTGCTGGCGTGTCTGGATGTGCTGTGGGTGTTGATGTGGCGGTTGCATGTGGGTGAGCACGTGTCTATCTCCACCTACACTTCCTCAACCACATCCCGATGTACACGTACCTAACTGCATAAACACCCCACACACACCCATCCAGAAAATTCCCCAACCACACCCCCCAATCATAAGCCCAAACATAAACTCTGCAACCATGCACATCCTGACACACTGCAAACACGCATAGATCCAGGCACATAAACATACTCACTCTCTCCCAATCACCCCCAAAGCTCAACACACACCCAGGCACGTTCAACCACACGCACCCTGACTCCCACAGAATCCGTCCATGCCCCCAAGCTCACCCCCTGGGCTCCCCTGACAGCTCCCCAGGTCTCACACACACCCCAACCTTAGACTTCTACAGGTGGAAGGCAAGTCCCCGTGGGAGTGGGACCAGACAGGTCCCTGCGAGCCCTCGTGCAAGCCACCCCCATGCGCTGCTGCTCCCGTGCCCGGCCCAGCTCTGCACAGCACGGCGAGGTGGCAGGCGCGCAGGCAGCCCTCCCCTTCCCCCGCACGCATTCCTGCCTGCCCCGGGGGTTTATCCTTCCCTTGTCCATCGATGATTAAAATACTTTTAAGCTGACCACAAAGATTGTTGTCTTTGTCTTTCTTCTTCTTCTTTTTTTATAAAAACCAACAGATGCGTTTGGGGACCCTCTGGTTTTCCTCCGGGGTGATTTACATGACCACAACCAGTTCTTGGAAAAGAAAAGCAAACATTCCCGTGCCTAGTAGAAACATTCCTGCACCATGCATGCTATCAGCCGATTCGGCTCACGCCAGGGCAGCTCCCCGGGCCACCCATCCCACTTGGAGGCCCAGGGGCGGGAGGAGGGTCTGGCTGGACCACAGGCCAGCAGCCCCACAGGAGACAATCTCTCTGGGAGTGTTTCCATTTTTACTTTTGTCATCAACCCTGGAAGAGGATGTTGAGCAGGCAGAGACTACCTCAGGGACAGAGAGGAAACTCCCATTAAACCAGCCCTTTTAACAAGCCGGGAGGCAGGTGCTAGAGCGGCCTCCGTTCCAGTTAGTGGTACAGTGCTACAATGAGCTTGCTCAAGGAATCACCCACTGGCAGGACGTGACCACACCCTGGAGCTGATGTTCCAGCTCAGGCTGTGGCTCTCCGGCCTTCTGCGCCCTTCTGAAGGTACCTTCTTAAGACACCTTAAGGCCCCATCCCACCATCCTAGAATGGCTCACCTGGAAGACATAGACCAGCCCCAGTCCTGTGAGCCTTGGTGAACACAGATCATGCTTTAGGACCAGGCTATACCCTGAATACAGATTCTCAAACACGCTCTTCCAAACACACACATGCTTTGACCACATGTACACCTAATACTCAGACACACTGCGCACCCAACTCACACCAAACACCTGCCACCCTCTCAAACTCCCCTCGCCCAACATAAGCACATGCCCTGACCTAGGCAGGGTCCACCCCGCCTTGTTCATACCCCTGCTGGGATGCTGTTCTCTCATCGCCTGTCCCCCCCCCATTCACCCGCCCACCCACCTGTCTGTCTAACTGGGACCCGCCCACCCCCCATCCACCATCCATGAAATATTTTTAAGGGCCTACAAGACGCTGGGCATCATTTGAGGTGCTGGTGACAGTGGCGAGCAAGACACTGGTCTCTATGCTCGAGCAGCTCATACGCTAGCGGGGTGACACCAGTACCGGCCAAGCAAGCAAATAAAGTCAGACCAAATAAAGTCAGTACCGGCCAAGCAAGCAAATAAAGTCATTCCATCTGCTGGGAATCCTGCAGTCCTCTGCCAGCCTGGCTGGCTGTTGGGGACCCCGCTGTGCTGCTGAGCCTCTCCTCAGAGCCCAAGCCCCACCTCAGTGAGGAACCACAAGCGGCCAGGCAGGTGGGAGACTGAATTTGCATTGTCCAAGAGCAAAGCTGGAAAACCAAACAAATAAAGTGATGCAGTGCCCACAAAAAAAAAAAAAAAGTGCTACGGGAAGAAATGCTCAGCCTTATGGTGTGACAGGGGAGGACTGCAGTTGGGGGTGTGCTTTTTGACCTGGAGGTGGTCAGGGAAGGCCTCCTTGAAGAGGTCAAGGATGAGACCTCAAGGATGAGAAGGAGCCACCTATGCTAAGATCTAGGAACAGAGAAGTCCAGACAAAGGGAATAGCCAACGCAAAGGTCCTGAGGCAGGAAGAGGCAGAGCGAGGAGGCCCTTGTGGCTGAAGCAGAGTAGACAGGGGAGGCCACGGCCCGGGGGTGGGGGGGCCGGGGTGCTAGAACTCAGAGCCTGCCTTGCTGGCCAGAGGGGGGTTTGGCCAGCTGTTCTGGGAGACACGACTTCCTAAGACGGAGTATCATCAGCCTTGATAGCCTCCTGGGTGTCCCTAAGCAGAAGAGAGGACACTAGGCCTCCCCAAAGTCTGGCTCCAGGACCCTTTCCAGGGCTGCTTTCCGGTATAGAGAACGCCATTCTGCAGCCGCGAGACTGCACACGTAGCTTCTGACTGCAGCCCCGGCCATCACCTGGCCCTCACGGGACTTTCCCATTTGCCATCTCATCTGAGGTCCCCAAAACAAGGAAGGCAGAACAGTCATGACAACCTCATCTGACAGATGAAGAAACTGAGGCACAAAGAGGCAGGACAACCATCTGAGGTCACATAATGAGTCATGACTGAAATGAGACTTGAACCCAAGTATTTTCTTCAGGGTGTCTGGAAAACTCCCCAACCACTCCACAGCCATGAGTCATGTTTGGATAACTGAGGAGGTAGCAGGCAGTTGGAGCTGGGCACAGGGCCTGGCAACTTACATATGTTAGCTTCTAAAATTAGAGGGGCAAAGCTCAGAGAGTGGAAGTGACTTGCCCAAAGTCACACAGCAAATCTGAGGAGGAGCAAGGAGCTGACTCAAGTCTAGCACCACAGGACTAAGCAAGTGGCTCATCAATGCCAATCTGGACCCAGGGTTGAGCCTGTGGACAGGAGGGTCACGGGCAAGAATGTGAGTAGGGATGAGGCTACACCAGGGAGCAGCAACACAGGTGCCACCAACCCTGACCTGGAACGTGCCTGTCATCATGCCCCACCTGCCAGGCCTGAGAGGCCTGAGCGCATTCCCCTGGGAGCCACTGCCTCTGAGGGGCGCAGGAGGGCTGCCCTGTCTGACATGCCCTCTGACTCTGCTGAGGCCACTTCTGAAGGACACTCTCCTCCTCCCAAGCTCCCACTAGGGCCTTTGAGCCTTGAAGGAGACATTCTCTGGGGTGCAGAATGGACAAGGCCTCACAGGCAGAGCACCTACGTGTCTAGAGAGACTGGCAGCTCCCTGGGCAGACTGGGGTGCTACCCACAGGGCAGCTTCCTTAGGCTCATGGGCCCATGGGGCCGGCATGTTCCAGAAAGAACCACATGGACTCTCAGATCTAAAGACTAGTTAGGTCTCCAGACTGGCCGCCCTGCCTCCCCACTCAGGTGACTATGTCGCTCCCTTCCCTACAAAGCAACGTGCTGGGATAAGAGGGTCCCTCAGGCCACTCTGATTCTGTAAATCCTCTGATCCTCTGTGAAGTGGACCAGAAGAGAGGCTGTGCAGGTGAGTGTGCAGGTGTACTGCAGGTATGTGTGTGCATGTGTGTCGGGGTACTGCAAGTATGTGTGTGGTGTGTGTAACTATACTGCAGGTAAGAGTGTATGTGTGTGCAGGCATCCTGCAGGCATGTGTGTGGTGTGTGCACGTATACTACAGGTATGTGAGGGTACGTGTGCAGGTATACTGTATGTTTGTGCACGTATGCAGGTGTACTGCATGTATGTGTGTGCATGTGTGCACATGTACTGGAGGTGTGCGTGTGCCCATGTGTGCAGGTGTACTGCAGATATGCGTGTGCATGTGTGCACGTGTACTGCAGGCGTGTGTGTGTGCATGTGTGGGGTGCGCTGCAGGTATGTGTGTGCACGTGTGCGGGTATACTGCAGGCGTGTGTGTGCATGTGTGGGGTGCACTGTAGGTATGTGTGTGCATATGGCCACGGCCTCACCCTGTGCACCGTGGGGCTATGACGACGTGGCTGGGCTTCAGGAAAGGCTTGAGAAACAAAAGCTCTCTCTCTGGTGGGAGGCTCACTCCCAACTCAGAAACCAGGCTCACAGGGAAAAGTCGCTCAGTGACAGTGGGAGAACTTCTTTCTGGGCCCAGAGGAGACGGAGAGCTAAGCTGCAGGCCACATTTGTCTTCCACTAACAGCCGCCACGACTGCCTCCTGAGACAGGGGCCAAGAGCTCGGCCAGGTGTGTGCGTGGGGCATGAGCAGGACAGGGCTGGCGTCCACAGACCCTCTCACCTCCCGAAACCCAGGGTGATCCCAAGGCCAGGGCTGGGACCGGAACAAAGAATGCCCATTCAGTGCCACTCAGGCCTTATCTGCTGAATGTCCCAGATGCTCTGTACGTAGTATTGTCACGTCCCCAGAGCAGCTCTGGTGGCAGGCACGATTATCACAGCCCCCATTTTACAGATGAAGAAACTGGGCATGGAGCACTATGTAACTGCCCGTGTCACTCAGACAGAACGTCATGGCCGTCAGGATTTGACTCAAGTAGCTCTAGAGGGAGGTTTGGGAGGCTGAGTCACCAGCACTCGGTGACTGGCTAGAGGTAAGGAAGGAGGGGCCCCAGAAAGCCTCGTGGGGCTCTGGAGGAAGGCAGCGAGGGCAGCAGCAAGGGCAGCAGCAGGTCCCAGACGCAGAGCGGCCGCACCCTCCGACCCGCCAGGTGGCCTTCACACAGACACAGCGGGTCACGTGCGAGCGCAGCACTGTCGACCAGCTACCAAGAAATATCTTGTCACTCCAATTACATCTCTGAATACCTCTCCTGATTCACTTCCTGTAAAATCAGACAGACTAGGTAAGTATATATCTTTTTTAAATGAAGCACATTATGGTACCTAAATGGTTTTTATCAAGTTGTTTCCAGTCTCTTGAAAATTTCTGATTTCTAAATAATCCTTTATCCGTTCCATATGCCCCTCTGAAGTCATTGTTAACAGAACAGCAGAAAACACATAAATAATCTTCCTTTTGCATGAGCTTACGATTGACTCCAGTCACTGCCAATCAAACGTCATTAGGAGAGCCCCAAATCAAAGCGGGACAGAGGAGCCGCTAATGAGACCAGGAATCAGGCTTGGAATGATGAGGGCTGCGGCTGGCGGGGCTGGCAGTGCCAGGCCCCGCAGTGGCACTGTTCACAGGCCAGCAGGGCACGCTGTCACACACGCACATGCACCGTGCACAGACAAAATGAGAGCCTGCGCTCTGGAGCTGCCGAACCACGTGGGCGGGTGGGTGAGGCAGAGGGACACGCGGTGCCCACTGTGGGGAGGGTAACATAATGACCCCTCCAGGCAGGCCTGGGGTCATGCCAAGTGTCACAACCTGGGGTTCAGTCCCCAGCGCTGTCACTTACTATCAAAGTGACCTTCTGAAAGCAGCTGCTACTGAGGCCTATGGGGGCCTCGGTTAGTACCCTTCACGGATCTCCGAGGTGCCATCCCAGCTCCTCCGCGTGCAGCCCGGCCTCTGTCTGATGCAGCCCTGGCGAGCCTTTCCCTCTGCCGCTGCTGTCTCCACCCCAGGCCCCGTACTGTGACTTCCAGCCATTCCCATGTCTCTTCCTAACCGACTCGTTCTCTAAGGGCCAGCCCACACGTCCACTGCCCTTGCTCCAGTGTCCGGCTTCTCCACTAGACTTAAGTCAAGGTCAAGCAGTGTATCCTGTTCATGTCATGGTGCCCAGCACCAGCCCAGGGCCTGGCCCAGAGGAGCTCTTGGCAAAAGCCGAGTGAGTGAATGAATAAATACTGGGCCATGTCCCCTGCTCAACTCAGGACCTGCAGTGTCGGACACCTCAGCTTGAGCGTCTTTGTTTTTCTACACTGGGCCATCTAGAAGCTGCCCAGATGTGGCCAGAAATGAAGGCTGAGTTTACCAAGCAACCACCTGCTTCCTGGCCAGCCCCAGCCGGGTCTGTGGGTCACAGTGCTCTAGGGTCTGAGGGTTAAACATCCAGAAGGCAGACAGCAGCCCTAGACTCATCTGTGCTGTCCCAGAAACCGAAAGCCAGGAGACATACAAATCCCAAACTGATGAGGGTTTTCAGAGCAGAGGTAAGAATCAGACCGAGGACAAGAAGGGCCTGGAATATTTTAGGCCCTGGAACCCTGGGGCTTCTTAGAAATAGTAACTCGGAATGCAGGGGACTTTGCTGGCCTCTGTCATGTTGTGTGAACCCTGTCTTTCTTTTTGGACTTGGGCTTCTCCGGGGGTAGGGACGAAGTCTCTCTTGGCTATGCCCACCCCTCCTCAAAGCCCAACCTGGCACCGTGTGGACAGGCACTGGGGCCTGCTGGTTTAGGGCAGACCACAGAGAGGACCTCAGGACAAGAGCCCATGGGCCACAATCCTGCCTTGCCACTTATTCAATCCCAGAATTGTCCCGGATTCTGGACTCTGCATTAGAAGGGCTCTGGGTCCCTGCTTTCAGCTCCCTTCCCCCTCCACTGCTGGCCAACCCTCCGTGCTGGTGCCCGCCCCGATCCCGCCAGGCCACTTCAGGTGGGGGACAGCAGCAGGCTCTGACTGGTGTCCAGCCTCTGGCCTGGCCCTCCCATCCGTTCTCTCACTCCAGGGTTCCCTGACCTCAGGGTCAGCCCAGCTGCCATACGTGGGGAAGGGCCGAGTCCTGAGCCTCTGCCCTGTGAGCCTCTGCCCTGGCTCGGCCCCCGCCACACGCACACGCCGGTCTCAGCCCCTGCAGCCAGCCACCTGCCATGCTCCGAGAGCCTTCTGCCTCTGTCCCTCTGACACACACACTCGTCCACATACTCATGTGCACACACACTCACACTCATATACACATACTCACATGCACACTCACACATATACACAGTCATGCATATCCGCTCACACTCACACATACACACACACATCCACAGTCATATACACACACTCATATACACATACTCACATGCACACACACACACATCCACACACAGTCATATATACACACACTCATATACACATACTCACATGCACACTCACATACACAGACTCATACACACACACACTCATACACACACACATCCATGCACACGGAGTCATAAATACACAGTCATACATGCTTACACATACTTACACTCATATACACATTCTCACACATATATACATACATATACATATACACTCACACATATACTGACATATCCACACTCACACACTCACACATCTGCACAGTCATATACATATACTCCTACACACACACCCAGAGTCATATTATCTCACACATATACACACACTCACATACACATTTACACACATACACTCACGGATCAGTCATATACACACTTATACACACAGTCATACATACACACTCATACACCCTCACACACACACTCACACATCCACACACAATCATAAACACACAGTCATACATACACACACTTACATTCTCACACATATACACACACTCACATACACATTTACACACATACATTCACACATCAGTCATATACACACACACTCACACATCCATACACAATCTAAACACACAGTCATACATACACACACTTACATTCTCATGCATACACATATGGGTACACTCACACCTCCACAGCCATATACACACACATCCACACACTTTTACACACTCATGTGCACACAGTCATATACACATCATGTACTCATACATACACACTCTCATACACGTATACATACATATACATGTACACTCACACAGTCATATACACACTTGCACACACTCATATACATATTTACACTCACACATCCACACAGAAAATATAACACTCATACTCCCACACTCATACACTCACCCACACACTCATGTGTGCACAGTCACATGCACACATACACAAAATCATATATACACACACATCCACACTCACACATATACATATACACTCACACACACACACAGTCATATACATACTCACACAACGCTCATGTACACAGAGCCATATACACACACTGACATACACACATTGTCTCACACATATATACATATTCACATATCCATATACATACAGAATCATATGCACATATGCACACACACACACACCCCTACCTTGGCCCACACTGTTCCCTCTCCTACAACGGTCTTCCTGCTCCTCTGGCCAACACCTCCTCATCCTTCAAGGTCCAACTCTGTGCTTCCTCCTCAGGGAAGCCCTCCCTGACTTCACAGGCAAGATCAGGGGCCCCTGTAGATTCCCGCAGAGCACTCCCTGTGATATAAGGCACATACAGCAATACTAAGAATTTTAACCGGGGCTTTGCCATGGGCAGGGACTACCTCCTTGAAGGAGACACAGAAAAGAATCCAACAGCAAGCTGGAGACGCTCACAGCTCACCAGCAAACCAACACAAAGAAAAGCCAGTTCTGTCCAGTCCCTAGGGCACGACTGTGACTGACTCATCTCTGTCCCAGCACTGAGGGAAGAGAAGGACGGACGCCTAGAGGTTGCTAGGCCTGCCCCTGTCCAGCGACGGAATCCCCTGCTGGCACCCAGCGCAGGCTCCCACCCCTCAGGGACCGAGCTCACTCCCTGCTTGCCAGGGTGGGCTCGCTGGTGGGCAGTTCTGCCTGGGAGAAACCCGGTCCACCCACGGAGCTGACATCTGTCTCCCTCCAACACCCGCCTCCCAGTGAGAGTGGACGCTGCAGTGGGGAGGGTGGGGTGGCCAGGGGTAAGACAGGAGCCAGGACCTGGGTTTGCCTAGTTGGCCTAAAGCAGGCGTCCTCAAACTACGGCCCATGGGCCACATGTGGCCGGCCGAGGACATTTATCCGGCCCGCTGGGTGTTTTTGCCGCTGCCGCTGCCTGTCCTACTTAGCAGCCGACTTGTCCTGGGCCCATAGAGCACATGTGTGGAATGTGCACCACACTCTCCAACGGCCCTCCAATGGTCTGAGGGACAGTGAACTGACCCCCTGTTTAAAAAGTTTGAGGACCCCTGGCCTAAAGGCATATGGGCACAACTGGCTCCACCAGGCCTGAGGCAAATGCTTGTTAGGGCTATGTGTTCAGTGCTATTCTAGGCGCTGGGGCAGTCGTGCACACAGCAGGTGCTTTAAGAAGGCCTTGACCATGGCCTGCTCAGTGGACTCCTCAGAAGTGGCCCATGACAGTGCCCTGAGAACTTCGGATGACTCTGGGGTGTGAGACCCACTCAAAGCCCAGGACCACTGGCCCTGCTGCCTGCAGGACCTGCCCTGATCCTGCCATGCCTCCCCATCCCCCACGCCACCCTGCCCCCAGCCAGAGAGCCCTGCAGAGCACCAGAGAGGAGGCCAGCACCATATGGGGTCTCTGCTCCTTCCGGGATCTCTATGGTCCACTCCGCCACTGAGCACCCCCACGCGCCAGGTACCACGATGGGTTCTCTATAGCCATTGCCCAGTCTGCATGATTGGGCATCGCCCAGTCTGCCTGATTGGACAAGGCAGCATGTCCACTACTCTCCCAGAGCCCTGCTCTGCCCCACTAGCCGAGTCATAGAGGAAGAAATTTAGGCTCAGAGAGGCCAAACCACTCGCACAAGGCCACATGCGGAGCAGGAGAGAGCTGGATGGAAACCAGGTCTCTCTTCGCAACAATCTCCGAGGATGCTTTCACAGGCAGCGGGGCTGAGGGGCCTCAGGCACGCAGGTAAGCCAAGTGGCAGGGCAGTTAAGAATATACTGCATTTAGAAATGGTGCAGGACTTTACAAGCCGCCAGCTATA
The DNA here is from genome assembly GCA_008750895.1 of Mirza zaza. Lineage (NCBI taxonomy): Eukaryota > Metazoa > Chordata > Mammalia > Primates > Cheirogaleidae > Mirza > Mirza zaza. The sequence continues at coordinate 9,048 of VSMD01009155.1, read as the reverse complement.
ATTTCATCATAGCCCAGGATCTGGAAAGTCTGCATAAACCTGGAAGGCACTGGGTTTCAGCTAAAGCACTGCTGTGACTGCTAATTGGATCCTCAGCCTACGCTGTAAATCAGACCAAAGTGTGGGCAATCTTTTTTCAAACAGGCACTGTATGTCTTTACATTATTGTTGGCGGACCAGGGTCTTAAATAATTTCTGTGTAGCTCAGTTCATAAATCTGCCCTCGCTCTGAGGCTGGCAAACGCCGGAGAAGAGACCAGGCTCCCAAGGTAAACAGCGGGGCTGGCAGCCACCTGAGAAACCCAGAGCAATGGGCGCGGAGGGGGCAGCCGCTCTCGCACTCGGGAGGCCTCAGAGTGTGCTGGGTTTGGCGGAGGTTGAAGGGTTGGTGGGCCCGGCTGTTCATGGAGTGTCATCCCACGTGTGATGCCAAGGCCCGTGGCAGCCAGGGTGTTGTGGTTGGGGGAACACGCTGGGACACACAGCAGGTCCAGAGGGTGGCCAGAGAAACTAGAGGGAATTCCTCCTCACCACGCACCTATGGCGTGGAACCTCTCCACACCCCTGGGAGGCTGGCTTCACTGTCCCCATTTCAGAGGCAGGGAGACTGAGCCTTCCAGATATTATACCATCTGTCCACGGAGGTTGCAAGTGGCGAAGCCACTGTTTGAACTCGGGGCCACCCAGTTTCAAAGCCTTTTCCATGTAACACATGAAGGAGGACAGATGGGGTTATAGAGACCATCTTCCCCAAACCAAAAATCTGCTCACCAGGAACAGTAACCCAAGAGTGGTTATGAGGACAACGTGACTGAGCATTCACACTTGGGGTGATGCCAGAACACAACAGGGTGAGGAGCGAGCTCTGCCCAGAGCTGAGCTAACTGAGGATCCCATCTTATGGAGTTGCTACAGACGAGTTTCCCACACGCTGCAGTGAAGAAGATCCACCATTTACTCCTTCTAGCAGCATTTGCTGAACCTCTGCGGTGTGCCAGGCCCTTGCCAGGTGACAAAGGGCCAAGGAGAAAGGTGACAGTCAGTGTCTGACTGAAGGGAGCTGAGTGGCGAACAGGAAACAGGCACCAAGAATTCTACCACACAGGGATGAGACACAGAATGAACCTCGGCCCACCAGAGAAGTGCAACCTGCCAGGGAAACAGTGGGGGCTGCCTCTGCAGCAACTCAAGACATGGAAACACTAATCCCAAACCCACAGCTCACTCATCTGCTCCTAAGAGGCCAGCACCCCAGACCATGAGCTGAGCTGGCTTAAGATCACCCAGCAAGAGTCCGTCAGAGCCCCGACCTCCCTTTCCCGAGTCCCAGCCTGGCTGTCCCCACGGCACCACACTGCCCCCCACTACAGGCCCTGCTGTACCCCAGTATTCTCATTCTCTCCTCCTCCTCCAACAACATAATAATAACAACATGATGAAGATGAACCTAACCATGTGAAATCTCAATTTCCTCATTTGTGAAATGGAGGTGAGGACAGAACCCAGTGTGCTGGAGACTGCAATGAGATGACGCATGTAAAACACTCAGCATGGTAAAAGACTGCCATATGGTAGTTATTCTTAAAAAAAAGAAAAAGAAAAAGAAAAAGAAAAAAGCTTGTATGGTGCTTTGCCATATGTCATTTCCTATGATCCTTACAACTCGTAGGGTAGTTATTATTATTGGTGACCATTTTACAGATAAGGAAACTAAGGTTTTGCTTCGGGTCATTCTGCTGCAAAATAACCAGACCATACATAAAACACAGTTTTTGTCACATTGCTTGTGTCATAGGAGGTAGGAAGATCTCAGAGGCCAGGGGAGAAGCAACAGTAGAAAGCCGCAGACTATAATTAGACTGGTGAAGGGTAGGTTCCCCTGAAGGTGGGTGTTCAACTCCGGCCTCCAGTGTGTCTAGAGACAAACGCCAACCACATGGTCTAACCAAACACATGAGGGGGCAAGCAGGGGAGGATCTGAAGAAACAATGAACCACAAAATTAGATCCCTCGAGGATTTCAAATTTTAAAACTATCAGACTTAGAATATAAACTAACATGGGTGAACCGTACGCAGAATGAAAGGGCAGAATCACAAAAAATGAGCAAGTAACAAGAGACTATCAAAATCAACCAGTCAGATTTGAAAAGGACCAAAGAGAATTTCTAGAAATTAAAAATATAATTGTTGACATACATTTTTTTGAAAATTTAAATTTTTAAAAAAATTTGACTAAGTCAAACAGCAGATTAGACACTGGTGAACTGGAAGAAAGAACTGAAGACATTTTGAAGAACTCAGGTCGAAGAGACAAGCAGCTAGAAAACAAGAACTGTAGATACCAGAACAACAAGGCACAATACACCTTCAATCAAAGCAGCGAAAGGAAAGAAGAAGGCTTGGAAAAGGAGCATAATTTGAAGACAAACATGGCTCAGAGTTTTCTAGACCTGCAAAAAGGAAAAAAGATAGAAGAAATCCACACCCATTCACAGAGTAGTGAAAATTCAGAATATCAAAGAAGTAGAAGATCTTACAAGCAATAGAGGGAAAACACAGATGGCCCACAAAGAATGACAATGAGACTGATTGGTTTCTCTATGACTAAATGGAAGCCCGAGGCAATAGAATAACATATTTAAAGTGCTGAGAGAAACCAATCTTCAAACTAGAAGTAGGTACCCCAAAAAACTATCTTTCAAAATGAGAGCACCTTACTCAATGAACTTCTAAAGGATGAACTTCAGGAAGAAGGAAAATGATCCCAGAAGGAAGGTATAAATTGTATAAGAACTAATGATGGGCAAATAAATTTGCAAACATGTAGGGAGACTTAAATGAACATTGTTTTTATAAAATGATAATGCTGATATGTGGAGCTGGAAAAAGGTCAGCAATAGAATACGGTTACAACAATAGCACAGAAGGTTGGATGAAGTCATTAGAGACAGTGTCCTAAGGTTCTTGCATTGTTGGGGAGGGGTTAAGGGTTAAGGCATTAATCTTTAGGCCCTTTTAGGTTAAGATTACATGATAAAAACTCAAAGGTAATCACTAAGAGAAAGGAATTAGAGTGTATAACATCCAAATCGAAGAGGGGGCAAAAGTAATAAGGAAAAAAAACACCCTCTTAATCAATCGAAAAAGCAAAATAGAACAAAACAACAACAACAACAACAACAAAACTAAACCAAAATAAGCAAATAAAAATGGAAGCATAGAATAAAAATAGAAGTAGAAAGCAAAATATATCAGAAACACGTCCAAATATATTAGTAATCACAGTAATTGAAAGTGGACTAGGCCGGGCGCGGTGGCTCACGCCTGTAATCCTAGCACTCTGGGAGGCCGTGTCGGAAGGAACTAAAAAAACAAAACAAAACAAATGAATGCTCCATTTGCTAATTACAATACACAAACCTAAAACACAAGGACATAAAAAAGTTGAAAGTTAAAGGATGGAAAAAGATATACCATGCAAATACTATCCAAAACAAAGCTAGTAGAGCCACATATATAATTCTACTAAAGTAAACTTTAAACAAAAAAAATTAATGATAGATTTATCTAATAATAAAAGTTTTAAATTTCTAGAAACCTAATGATAATGATAGAAATTCAAAGCCTACCACCTTAATGGGAGACTTCAATATATTTCTATCAATTATTAATATGTTAAACAAAAAAATTAATAAAGCTATAGAAAATTTGAATAACATAAGACTTTTGATCCACTGAACAAAAATAGAGTATATACATTCTTCTCAAGCACATATGGATATTTATAAAAAACTGCCATATACTAGATCAAAAGGCTCATTTCATATAACTAATGTTCTCTAACTACAGTTAAATTAATTAGAAGTCAATTACAAAAAGGAAAAATGTCCCTATTTTTGGAAAATTAAAGACTGTGTCAGTCAAAGCATCACTATTTGTAATACTTTTTATTTTTATTTATTTATTTATTTTTTTGAGACAGAGTCTCACTTTGTTGCCCAGGCTAGAGTGAGTGCCGTGGTGTCAGCCTAGCTCACAGCAACCTCAAACTCCTGGGCTCAAGCAATCCTGCTGCCTCAGCCTCCCGAGTAGCTGGGACTACAGGCATGTGCCACCATGCCCGGCTAATTTTTTCTATATATATTAGTTGGCCAATTAATTTCTTTCTATTTATAGTAGAGACGGGGTCTCACTCTTGCTCAGGTTGGTTTCGAACTCCTGAGCTCAAACGATCTGCCTGCCTTGGCCTCCCGGAGACCTAGGATTACAGGCGTGAGCCACCGCACCCGGCCTGTAATACTTTTTAGAATGCAACAGTAATGTCAACACTACATATCAAAAATTCTGGGATGCAATAAAAGTGGCAGTAAAAGAGAATTTTATTTTGCAAATTATTATATCAGAAAAAAAGGAAGGCTAAAAGTTAATATGCTAGGAGATCCATTTCAGCAATTAGAAAAGGGACAGGAAAATAAACAAAAATGTAAAAGGAAGAAGATAATAAAGATAAAGGCAAAAATTAACGTAGTAGAAACAAAGATATAATAGAGAGAACCAACAAAGCCAAGAATTAGTTCTTAAAAAGACTAGTAAAACTGACAAACCTCTGGTGAAATGAATTAAGAAAAAAAAAATGCAGCACAAAAAAGAATAATATCAGGAACAAAAAGAAAAATATAACTATAGACCCAACAAAGATTTTTAAATAAGAGAATGCTATGACTGATTTTATGCCAATGAATTTGAGAGCATATAAAAAATGGACAAATTCCTGGGGAGTGGGGAGCTAACTTTAGAAGAAACAGAAAGGCTTAATAGTTCTATGCCAATTAAAGTTATTGGATCAGTAGTTTAAAATTTTCCCACAAAGATAATACCAGACTCAGACAAGACAGTTTTATAGGCAAGTTTTACCAAATGTTCAAAGAACATATCATCGCAAACTTATACAAAATCTTCAAGGAGTAGGAAAAAAAATTTAAAAAGGAATACTCCCCAACTCATTCTAAAAGACCAATAAAACCCTGTTATCAAAATCAGATGAGAAAAAAAATCAGATGAGAAAAGTATCAGAAATGAAAACTATAGGCAAACATCTCTCATAAATAAAGATCCAATAATCTTGAATTCACTGATGTAAATATAGCACCTTACAATCAAGTTGGGTGGATCCCAAGGAATGTAAGAATTACATCAGAAAAATCTATAAATTTAACTCATCATATATACAAATTGAAGTAGTTAAACTATATATAATAACCTCAATATAGTTAGAAAGAGTATTTGATTAAAATTCAATGCTCATATATTCTAAAATTCTTAGCAAATGAGAAATAAAAAGAAATACCTTGAACAAGGAAAGGATGTCCCCTCTCACTACTCCTTTTCAATGTCATACTAGAAGTCCTAGCTAATGCAATAAGACAGGAAAAGGAAATAAAAGACATACAGATGAGCAAGGAAGAAATAAAACTGTTCACAGATGACATAAAATTTACAAAGAAAATCTAAAAGAATTGACCAAAAAAACCCTCTAAACTGCTGGAACTAATAAGTAAATATAGCAATGTTGCAGGATATAAGGTTAGTATATAAAAGTCAATCATTTTCCTACATACTAGCAATGAACAAGTGGAATTTAAAATTAAAAATAAAGTATAATTTACATTAGCACTCACTAAAGATGAAGTACTTATATATAAATCTAGCAAAATATGTACAAGATCTATATGAGCAAAACTATAAAACTCTGATGAAAGAAATCAAAGAAGAACTAAACAGATATTCCTGCTCATAGATAGGAAGACTCAATATTGTCAAGATGTAAGTTCTTCCCAACTTGATCTATAGATTCAATGCAATCCCAATAAAAATCCCAGCAAGTTATTTTGTGGATATGAATTAACTAATTCCAAAGTTTATATGGACAGGCAAAAGACCCAGAATAGCCTGCACAATATTGAGGGAGAACAACAAAGTCAGAGGACTGACACTACCTGACTTTAAGACTTCCTATAAAGCTGCAGGGATCAAGACAGTGTAGTATTGGTGAAAGAAAAGACAGAGAGATCAGTGGGACATAATAGAGAACCCAGCAATAGACCCATACAAATATGGCCAACTGATTTTTGACAAAGGAGCAACACAGTGGAGAAAACACAGTCTTCTCAACAAATGATGCTGGAACAACTGGATATCCACATGCAAAAAAAAAAAAAAAGAATCTAGAAACAGACCTTATATCCCTCACAAAAATTAACTCAAAATGGATTATAGATCAAACTGTAAAATACAAAACTATAAACCTAGAAAATAACATAGGAGAAAATCTTGGTGACCTTAGGCTCGGTGATAACTTTTTAGATACACCACCAAAGGCATGACACATGAAAGAAATATTTCATAACCTGGCCTTCATTGAAATGAAAAACTTCTCTGCAAAAGACATTATCAAGACAGTGAGAAAACAAGCCACAGACTGGGATAAGCTATTTGCAAAAGACATATCTGATAAAGGACTTTTATCAAAAATATACAAAGAATTCTTAAAATTCAACAATAAAACAATAAAAAACCTGATTAAAAATGCACAAAATATCTGAATAGATATCTTAATAAATAAGATATATAGATGGCAAATAAGCATATGAAAATATTATATGTCATCAGGGAATTGAAAATTAAAACAATGCTGAGATACCACTACACACATATTAGAATGGCAAAAATCCCAAACACTGACAATGGCAATTGCTGGTGAGGATGTGGAGCAACAGGAACTCTGATTCACAGCTGGTGGGAATGCAAATGGTACAGCCACTTTGGAAGATAGTTTCTTACAAAACTAAACACACTCTTAACATACCATCCAGCAACTGCACTCCTTGATGTTTACCCAAATGAGCTGGAAACTTATGTCCACACAAAAACCCGCATGTAGATGATTACAACAGCTTTATTTAAAACTTCCAAAATTTGGAAGCAACCAAGATGTCAAGTAGGTGAATGGATAAATAAACTGTGGTACATCCAGACAATGGGATATTATTCAGTGTTAAAAAGAAATGAGCTATCAAATCATGAAAAGACATGGAAGAAACTTAAATGCATATTACTAAGTGAAAGAAGCCAATCTGAAAGGCTACATATTATATGATTCCAACTATATGATCTTCTGGAAAAATCAAAAACTATGAGATAGTAAAAAGATCACTAGTTGTAAGGGAAGGAGGGATGAGTAGGCAGAGCACAGAGGATTTTTAAGACAGGGAAACTATTCTGCATGATACTATAAGGATGGATGGATGTCATTGCATTTATATGTATATGTATATGTGTGTGTGTGTATGTGTATATATATATATATATATATATATATCATTATACTTTCATCAAAATTCATAGAATGTATAACACCAAGAGTAAACCTAATGTAAACTATGGACTTTGGGTAACAACGATGTGTCAGTGTAGGTTTCATTGATTATAACGAATGTACCACTGACATGGCATGTTGATAGTGGGGGGGGGCTATGCATTTGGGTTAGGGGGCATATGGGAACTCTGTGTACTTTCCACTCCTTTTGTTGTGAACCTAAAACTGCTCTAAAAATAAATTCTATTTAAAAAGAATGCCTTTAATCTGATAGAGGGTATCTAAAAAAATCCTACAGAAAATATTACACTGGGTATAAGATAAATATTTAAAAAGGAATTATATTTCTATTTAGCAGGAACAAACCAAAAAAATTATCAAAAAGAGATATAATTCATAATAGCAAAAAAACCCTAAGAAACTTATAAAGAAATCTTGAAAAGAAAGATACATGTATAGGGAAAAATAAAAAACATTGTAAAAAGTCATTAACAAAGAACATGTTTATAGACAAGAAGAATTGATACTCATACAGGGGTCCATTCCCCCCTCCTCAAATTGATCCATAGAGTAAATGGAATTCCAATCAAAATCTCAACAGGGGTTTTCATGAAATTTTAAAGTTGATTCTACAATACATATGGAAGAGCAAGATCCCAAGAACAGCCAAGGACACTTAAAGAAGACTAGGGCTGGAAGTAGGGGGATGGACTTTCCTGCTAGATATTAGCAAAAACTGAAGACAAAACTATGGTAATTAATGTACAGTGATGCTGGTGCAGGGATAGAAAAATTGACTAATGGAACAAGTGCCTAGAAACAGAATCCTAGATACAGAGTCCATGATACGTAGGGGGACACTGCACATCACTGGAAAAAAGATTGGCAGGCCAGTGAGTGGTACCTAGAACAACTAGATATCCAGATGGAAAAAAATTATATAGGATTCCTGCCTCATACCATACATTCTAACTAATTCCAATGGTTGAAAAATACATGTGAGAAGAAAATTTAAAAATAAATCCTTCCATTAGGATATAAGGATACTTTATAACATCAAGGCAGAGAAGGATTTCTTAAAACAGACACAAAAAATACAAACAATTAAAGGAAAGATTGATAAATTCAACTCATTACAATGAAGAGCTTCTATTTAAAAAAAACCCACACCATCAAGAAAGTGAAGATGTATGTCACAAACCGGCAGAAAATATGAAAATATCAAGACTTCCTACAAATCAATAAAATGCAAACAACCAACAGAAAAAATGGACAAAGGACGCGAAAGGCCCTTTTACAGAAAAAGAAACATGAATAGCCTATAAACTATGAAAAGGAACTCAACCTCATTAGTAATCAGCTAAAGGAAAACTAAGACCACAAGATACCATTTCACACCTGCGGGACTGGCAATGTCATGTAACAACGTTGTTGAGGCTGCAGAGCAATAAGACTTTGATATACTACAGGTGGAGCAACCTGCAGAATAACCACCTTTGAAAACAGTCTTATATCTATCTTACGTTTCCTGACCCAGCAATTTGATTCCTAGGCACACATTCTAGTGAAACTGTCCCACAGGTTCAAAAAGGCACATGAACAAGAATGCTCACACCAGCTTAGTACTGGCAGAAAACTGAAACCCAAATGTCCACCAATGAGAATGATTAAC